>JAPMOB010233381.1:0-29855 GCA_029875015.1 Lepomis gibbosus
ATGTTTTATATTTAAGGTGTCCCTGTAACACCCTGCAAAAGACACCAATTTCAGTGACAGTTGGGAGGGAGAGCAAGAGCAAGCTAAGCGGTGGTGTGGCCCCGCAGTCCCCTCTTTGATGAAGAAGTGTTAAAAATTAATGTTAAAAGTTTAATTTAAGTTAACATTGTGACAGCCAGTTGCCAACTGTCATCATATTCTCCACGTTTTGGCTTTGCAAAAGATTAAACAGAAACTAGTAGTAAAGTAACTTATGTACTCCTAATTGTCCGACCAATGTGGGTGCAAACTGTGTGTAGCCTAGCTTACAAATTGCCTTGTTTTATGTTTACACACTAGATGCAGCAAAATTCATTAATACATTAATTTGTAACTCTGAAATTTCTGCGTTGTTGATACCCAACATTCAACCAAAATATACATCCACTGTGTCAACTCGGGGAAAACTAAAAATTGCCATAGCTACTTTTAAAATGTGAGCATTTCCACTTTCAGCTAAAATAGATTTTCAGGTGAATCCCTGGATGGTGTGGGAAAGCCGCCAAAACATGCCCGAACATGTACTCTGCCTGTTAGCTTGTTAAAGTTTAATAAATGTTGGCTAATGATGAGGCAGCAGACAGATTCACACAAATTCACGCATAAATATTAACATAACTTGCTTGAAAACTTATCTTAATGTTCCACAAGCGATGAAATCGTTAAATTTCCAGCAAATGTGTCTGCATAGCCCGACCAGCACTGCAGTCCTGAGCAGGGGACTGAACCGTTGGTGGCTTCTACTGAGCATGCTCACACCCAGCCCTGATTGTTCCTAGGTTGAGTTCCAAATAGTCACTCTAAGCAAGTTAAGATAACTTAAACAAAGTTATATTCACTCAAAACAATAAGTAAATACCTTTTTTTACCATGCAATTAATCGTTACTTTGTAAAACCAATTAAGAAGCACACATTATTGATAACCGACTACAGCTAACTCATTTATGCAAGTTATGACAGCTATTGGAATTTACAGTGTACGCATAAATCATCCGGTCCTTTTAACTTTCCAGGTGAATTCTTTATTAAGCTGATGTATGAGTGTTTTCTTTGACGGTTTACTTCCATGATTAGAGAGGCGGCTGTCAGTCATTTTAAACATGTCAGCAAATAACCTGGGACATTTAGCCTATGCAGCAAAACTAAAAACTGTAGTTATAAACTTGAAAGGAGAGAGGAAACTCTGCTAAGAAAACAGAATTCAACATCCAATTCAACTGAAATAATTTAGAGGCTCTGATGGAGCTCAGCATTGATCAGGAGGAAGGCTGCTTTACTCCAAAGAGTTTCACTGTATGAACCTGGACCGTGTGTGTAAGACCTTTTGGATAAGAACAAAGAACATTAATTAACATTAGATTCTGACTGATCCTGTTGCGTGTCAATTTAAATATTATGCTGCTTTGCCTCATGTGTAAATGAGGACAGCGTCTCTTTTAATAGGGAGACGCTTCACCCTGTTTCACCCACCCAAAGTTCTGCCCACAAACAGTGGTGCTCTCAGTTATTGCACAAAGTTTTCATGTGCTTATTGTGTTTCCAGAAGTGTGGACACTGAGTGTGGAACAGTTTTTCAAGTTGTAATGATGGTAGAGCCGGTGTAATCAGCTGCGCCTGCATGGCTTTCATTTAAGTTGATCGTGTTATCAATGGTTTTTAGTTAAATTATTTTATTTATATACAGACATAATTATGGAGGTACGGACCTTGGTGACCTCATACAACCAGGCTTGTAACCACTTTTTGTTGAAGGAAAGTGTCTCAGTGCATCCCCACACAGTCGTGTCATGCACGCAGTGTTGAGCAAGTTACTTCCAAAATGTAATACATTATAGATTACTAGTTACTGTCATATGAAAGTAATTATTTATATTACAATATTACTGTCTCTGAATTGTAATGATTTACACTACCTTTGCATTACATTTGAGTTCCTTTCACTCTGTTTAAAAGGCACATTATTCTGATAGTAAGCTGTGCTGCCTAGGCGGGTTCTAGTGATGTGCAGATTGCAGCTATATCTGCGGATTGGGTGGGTCTTTGTTATAAAAATGAAACTTCTGATTAACAGCGGGGGTGGGACGGGGTGGGGGGTGGAATAGGGGGAATGAGACGTCTCATTAAGAAAGACACTGTGCACATTTACACACAAGGTACAGCCGGATAAAGTCATTGCTATTATTGCAATATTGTTTTATGATGACCATCGTTAGATCTATTTTTAACATATGGCTGTCGAATTGGAGACCTTTGCAGAAAATAGAGCACCTTATTCTGTAGCACTTATCTATCTATCTTCTCACTTCTCTGTTGTACAACCAGAGCTTTTAACATTTAGTATTTATGCATTTCTGTCTTGCATATGTGTCTGTCCTGTGCTTACGTCTTGCTGCAGAACCAATTGCAGCAAGACAAATAAAGTTTAAGTTTAATTATTTGAATCTCCAGGATCGGTGAGGATAAACTGACAGCAGCCTCTCTGGTCAGAAAAGTAATTGTAGGACAACCAAACAGCCAATAAAAATCTATTTATCCATGATCCATCAGGGGAGCTACAGTCTTGGGAAGAGGAGCTGAGCTCCCCCGTAGTTTGCACTCTGCCTACAATCTCAATCATTGTATTCCCACAACAGGAAATAAGGCTCTTTTACTCATGGATTTGTTTTTCTACTGCTGACATGTTTCTTGGTGTTTTTGAATTATAAAAAAACAGCACTTAATTTTGGGTTAAAATAAGTTGTAAGGTCCGTTACTGAGATTGTAAAGGGGATAATATTACCGATTCATTTTCAGTAATGCGTTAACTGTGTTACAGCTAAAAACAATACTTTACTGTAATTGCGTTACTTTTGTAACACGTTTCTCTCTGCAGCACCCTAAGCGAAAACATCTTTCCGCTCGCCTGTAGACAAGACAGTCCAAAGCAATCCAAAGTTTTCTTTCAAGGCTTGACTAGCTTGTAGAAATCTTGATGCATTTAGCTCTGCACATCTTCCTGCTGGTATATCTTCCCCCCTGGGTGACCCCTTTCTTATCTTTTTTAAATCTTAAGTCAGCAAGTCTAGCTTTTTCTGTTTTTGTCTTCACAGATTTCAGCAGCATACTGGGCCGTGCAGTGTAATGACTATACCACTAGTTAAAGTCAGTTTTGTGTGGTGTATTCTTTTGTATTTGTATATTTGGTGGTTTTAGCATGGATTTAGTTGACATGGATTTTTCTTTTTAAAGAAGCAATTGTTCCGTGCTGTGATTTTTCACTTTCTGCACTTTGCCATCCCTCCTAAGTGATTCAGGTATTTTTTTAATTTTATTTTTTTGGTCAATTGCAGGAATCTTCAGCGGAAGAACATATAGAAAGAAAAATCCCTATAACCATATTCATGTTGTCTTATCAACATAACCATCATTGAAGTGCAACAGAGGACTGAAGTCTAGAGACAGCAGCAGAGGACGCTCTATGTCTTTTTTCAGCACCGCCTGACC
The DNA here is from genome assembly GCA_029875015.1 of Lepomis gibbosus. Classification (NCBI taxonomy): domain Eukaryota; kingdom Metazoa; phylum Chordata; class Actinopteri; order Centrarchiformes; family Centrarchidae; genus Lepomis; species Lepomis gibbosus. The sequence continues at coordinate 3,524 of JAPMOB010233381.1, forward strand.
GCCTGAAATCTTATAACAGAGCATGTGATGATGTGCATTGCTAAAAGCTCTCTTTCCACCCCTCCTCCTCTCCAGTTGGTAAGGGATTCACACCAACTTCATTTAACATTTGTCTTGCTAGCACCATCAAACTGTGTCACCATCAGAATCTGTGATATTTGAGGAGTTAGGCCAGATCACTAATCTGCTCCTGAACGAGAGGGAAGAGAGGCACGTTAAATCACTACTTGTAACGCAAGCTTCCACTTTTTTTTGTTATGACTTAGTCACTGAAAAGTTAGCCCTCATCACAAACTCTGGTGTTTAAAATGCAGCTCTGGGTTCCTTTGCAACCCATGGATTGTTAACCTGAAACAATCATATTAATTATTCTTTCTTCTCTTGAAATTCTCTTGTACCCAACATGTTATTCACCTTTTTTTTCTATAATTGACTATTTACCTCTTCATTGTCCTCTAATACATAAAGTATCTCACAAAATAACACATCACACAGCCATTAATGTCTAAACCGCTGGCAACAAATGTGAGCACTTCCCTAAGTCAAAATGTCTTAATTGTGCCCAATTAGCCATTTTCCTTCGCCAGTGTCATGTGACTCGTTAGTGTTACAAGGTCTCAGGTGTGACTGCGCAGCAGGTGTATTAAATTGGGTGTTATCGATCTAACGCTCCCTCATACTGGTTTTTCTCTTTTTCCTCTTCACTTCTCATCTTATATTTACTGTTGTTTCATTTACTTGTTCGTCCTCTTTCACCACCTGTTCTCTATCTTCTTCTTCTCCTCTCCTCTCTTGTGATCTATTTGTGGATTGAGGATATTTGTGTCACCACTCTCAGATGATGTTTGAACAGTTTGTATGTCAAATACAGTAACATCCAACACATCTGTGACCGTCTCCCCGCAGACCTTTCTGTAAAGTGAGTCATATGTAGCAGAGTATGTGACTCGTTGTATAGATGCTCCAGGCTCTGGGGTGCGCAGCAAATCACTTTAAACCCTCTATGTTTGCTTTGAAAAAATCTGATACAGGAGAAGCAGGATGGAGTTTGCCAAAGCTTACAGCCACTAATTAGAAGAAATTGAAACTGTGATGATCCCTGCAAGGAACTTTAAAGATAGATTGCAATAGAAAATACAGTGTGTCGAAATAGAAAGAGGGGGTATAGTATATGATCCTAACACATTGTGTAATGTCCTTACCACATCATTTCATATATGAATGCAGATTTCATGGACACGCAGATAAAATGAATGTGGGAAGATGAATACACAGGGGAAAAAGCATGGGATTGGTAGTGTTGTAGAGGAGTGAGGTGGCAGAGCTTGTGGGACCAGAAATAGCTGTTGGTGACACTGCTGGAGCAAAGCCCGTAGCAACAGAAGGAGAGAAAGGGGCTGTGTAGTAGTCCTCATACTGGGCAGCTGCGTTAGGTTTGGTGAAACCTACTAATTGGCATTTATTTTGATGAAATATTTCAAAATAAACCTTTTCCAAAAAAATCTCCCCATGCAAAGATCTAAGTAAATGGGTGGGTCTTATATTGAATGCAGAATAGGTAAAATAAATACATTACTTGAAGATGAAAAGATAACCCACACAAAGCAGCTTCTATCGAACCTTGTCTTTATTATTCTTTACAGCACTTCTTAAAATTGCATCAATGAACAGGGGTTCAACTCTTTTGAGTTTTCAGTCATTATAATGCCAATAATATAAGTTGTTCTTTAGGTTCACACAGACATGTGGCAATCTACCACACCATATGCAGCAGAACGCAGACATGGTTTGAAAGCATTTCATTGGATCCTTTACTGTTACTTATTTAATCTATATAAATTTAGATTTCAACATTTAAGTTGCATCAGTTCTAAATTAATAAATAAATAAATAATAACTTTAAAGCTGCAAGTCAAATATTCAATTAAGGTCTCTAATCAGCTTTTGTTGGCTGAGTAGGCAGAACCAACACAGTTTTAATTAACAGTCGAATTAATGTTCACAAACTATGACTACAAAATTAAAGAGATCTACACAGCAACAGGTAGCCTATTAAATGTTACATTATAGATGTATTCTATATAATATTGTTGTAGCCTAAGTAAATTATTTAATTTTATTAATTTTGCACACGTTATTATAACCTTATTTTTCTAATTGGATGATTTATACAATTTTATTCTTTGATTTTGTTTTTATACAAAAAAACAAAGCAAAACAAAATTTAAGAAGTGGCTACACTTCTAATTCAATGCTTCTGACTCTGAATCTTGTTGCTTCATTAATATTACAGTTGTATTTTTTTAAAGAAAATGAGCGGTAGCAGCTACATGTTGTAGTAGTAGCAAATTACCAGTACAGTATGTCTAATCTGACAATGTTAAAACTAATTCTAATCAACAGTTACAGTAATTTCACAATAGCCTAACTGAAACAGTTCTCTGCGTATCATGTTTTATTGATGCATTGATTAAAATCACTAAACATAAGACAGGTAGCACTGTCATTACTGCGTGACAGAATCAGTGCCAAGGGAGTGTATTGTTCTCTGACTGCTAGATGTGTTGTAGAGTGGATTAGACAGAAGAAAATTATTAGAAAGGTAAACGACACAAAGAAAAGGATATCACAGAAGAAATGGAAGATTTGAAAATAATATTGAGTTCTAGGCGAAGTCAAATATACAAATAAACCGGTCAGGATATTGGAAGACCATTTAACCTTTATTTATGTTTGCTACATAGCACTGGAAGTGAACACACTGAAAGAGAAGAGCAGTCTTTTTTTCTTTTTTTTTAAAGAAGTGTTTTGTTTTTTGGTGGGTTTTTTTTTGGTTAAACAAAATATGTGTAAAAAGTCTCATTTTTGTAAATAAGTAAAATATGAGAGTCTCCTGCTAATTTCTGTTTTGTTTTCAATGCCATAGATAAGCAAATGTAAATGGCACGATAACAGTTGATTTTCATGCCATGGTATAGCATGAAACTGGTATACCACTGCAACCCTAGATTGTACCATCTTTAGAATACAGTGGGTTGCATAATCATGGCACTGAAGCAGTTTAAACTAATATATTATACAATACAATCAAAAGATTTAAAATATTTTATGGGCATTCAAAAGCACACTCAGCTCAATTGAACCAGACTTTTGTTTTTTTCAGTTTCTTACTTTTTCTGCCCTTCTGCACACATCTGTCTCTGCCTGCATGTGAGAGACTGAGTTGGAAGTGCAAATTATGCTCTCAGCATGCCCTTGCCCTTGTAGCCCTGTTTTGATTCCTTTGTCCTCCCTCCTCTCTGACTCTTTTCCCTTCCTTCTCCTTTCCTCCCTCTCCCTCCTTCTAATTCCCCACTTCACAGTGTGCTGGACAGGTTGTGTCTTTATCACAAGCACCATTTAATCTGCTTTGGAAAATACATTGTACACAATTGGAGGACCCTAATTGATTTATACAATGTAATTACTCCATTCTTGATCGTCTCATAAACGACAAACCTGGTCCCAGAGCCACTAATTAGAAGGGAACAGGATTTGTGGCTAATATAATTCATTATTTCCCAATTAGAGCCAGATAAGTTGTCACAATATAATGATCAGGCAAATGAACGCAGTTGTTTTCTGCTGTTGGGCCTCTTGTTTGTTCTGAAAAGAATGCAGAGTGCTGGTCGCAGTGTTTTCCTCTCAAGCTCCGGCAATGCTGGTTCCCCTGGGCCGTGCTCTTTGGGCATGCTTGCAAGTAAAACAAGGACATGGCTCTTCATTTATTTCAATTTATTTGTGACATTATCGCTAAATACACAATGAATCTTTTTTTTTGCTTCAGTGTGTCTGTACCTTGTGCATCAATACAGGAGGTTTTTAATTTTTCCAATAAAACATCTTGTACAATCATCCATACAACTTAATTTCTTGCAAATAAATAGTGTACACACATTGGGCTTGTCACTTTTTATTCACTGTACGAACATGGGAAATACCAAAAAAATTCTTACTATATTCAAAATTGGGTTGTTTGTAAAATGTACTCTGTCACGCTCTACGCTGTTGCCTTATCAGAAAATGTAACTATTATTGTCTATTTGTTAATGCAAATAGGGTGAAAATAGCAAGGCGAGCTCAAGGATAATCATGATACCATACCATAACTATTTGAGAATAAATTGGTGGAAGCTTTTTTGGATTCTTGTGTTATCACAATGTGCTATTGCTTTGTGGATTGAGGTAAGGATACTTGCTGACTTTGAGAAATGCACATGCCAGTCACATCGCCACGATAAACAAATCTAAATTCAACTTGTCACTCAAATAAGGCAAATGTAAAGAATAATGTATTCAACTGCATAGTTTAGGATTAGGCAACAGAGCTCATATTCTAACAAATTGTGTATTAGTTCTCATTAGTTCAACCTAGATTTCTAAAAACATAATAACCATAATAGACCTACGTGGTGTATTTGTCTAGTAGTATGTCGATGACTATGTTTTGAAGTGGTGAAACTTTCAGATTTTAACATATGTCTCAAAATGTATGCCAATGGCAGCAACTCTTATTAACACACGTCTCTCAATGACCATCACCTTGCACTATACACCGGCACAAGTGTTATTAGTTAGCAAATATGGAAATAAAATTGTACATTTTTGTAATACAACATTTTTAGATCTTCATGCACCGATTCATAGTCAATATTGTGTCCAACAATGTTGAAGTGTTCCAACAAATACAGTCCCATGGACCGGATACAGTTCAAATTTCTCGCTCAAGTGTGGTATGCAGGCATACAATAAAATAATTGCCATCTGTGACTTTCTTGTGAATTATATGTAAAACTGATGTTAAAATGCATTTCCTTGGTTAATGTTGGAATTGGATTTGACTGACTGGTTTTGATTGACTGGTAGTCTAAGTGGTAGAGTGCTAGATTTGAAGTGAAGTTTGCAAAAGAATTCACCCAGGGTGCTTGCTAATGCCTGGTGAGAGTCAGTCATAAAAGCAATGTGAAGTCCCTGGACAAGTAGAAAACCCTAGACACAATTTTATATTTGAATAAAGCACATAAGACCCAACTGTTACAGTGAGATGCTCAACAGCAGCAGGTTGTGGTTTTATTGGGTGAAAATGAATGTAACTCTTGTATGTATGTACTCTTGTTGCAAAAGAACCTGCATGCTTACTCAGTCTTCTCTGGATAAGGATATTTCTTATTTCAATAATTGCATATTCACAGATGCATGTCTTTGTGTGTGCGTGTGTGTGTGCGTGTGTGTGTGTGTGTGTGTGTGTGTGAGAGAGAGAGAGAGAGAGACACACAGAAAAAGAAAATTATTTATTTATTTATTCTATACCAGAAGTTTGGGCTATTACAGCAAACAGCCATTGGAGTGTGGCTGTCAACACCCATTAGTGCTGCTGTCACCGTCGCCACTCCAATAATTACTGCCACTGTAAGCCCACTGTCACTTCACGAAATACACAGCTACCTGCGATAGAATCAACCCAGTTCTGTGCAGCCACTTGGACCCCTCAATTAGCGTGAGTCACAACAGATTTACTTGCATGTGAATGTCTTTTTTTAAATGTCCCGGTGTGAGACGGGCTATTTCGCTGATGATCAAGTATGTACTCGTCAGCCGTCTTGATGGTCTTTCATTTTCCTGTCAACTTCAATGAATGTGTACGTTGGTCCGTGCACAGTTTGCATTCATGCTGTGTGTAAAGCAATCAGATTTGAATAAAAGGAGAAATATGTAATTTTATTCACGGTAACAGCGCCTTTCATTTGGTTGCCTGTCAGTGGCGTCATATCCCTTTTACCCCATTTGTTATAACTTCTGGGGAAAGAGGCTAAACGCTAGAGTCAGGAAGGAAGTCACCAAACAAGACAATACCATGAACAAGACTTTAATATATTACCCCATCCGTGAATATGATTTCTGTCTGTGTCACGTTAGATAGTTTTTCATCAGCAATGGGGGTTGTTTAACAATGAAGACAACAACTGCCATGATCTCACGCTACTTCACAAACACAAAAACTATGTATTTTGATGTGAGAGACACCTAGCGCCAGAAATTACATACTGTGCTTTAAAATAGATCTAGGTCCTACTTAAATATTCTGCTGAATGTATTACCTCTCTACATGACGTCTTTTTGCCATTTTTCCCTACTCAACAAGTCCGCTACCCATAGTCTCTATTACGGTCCCAAGACATAGAGGTGTTTTTTTACTTTCTTACTCCTAGGTGATTATATTCCATTCTGATGCGAATATGCTGCATCACAAATTATGTATACGTTTCTTATTGTTTACATTAAGCAGGAGACAACATTTGACTTTGGCAAACCTGTGTGGTCTTATTTACCCAGTTATTGTTTTGCAAGGCATGTACTAAGCACATTTAGTTTTTGTAATTTGACATTTCTAATATGCATGTTCTCAATTGTGATGGAATAATTGGTTGGCTGAAATGTGCTGGATGCTCTGTGCTCTAACTACAGCACACCATGAATACCAATGCGGCATTCCCATCATGAAGAAACATGCAGACATACTGTTGCTGTCAGGCGCAAAACATTAGGTTTTCAAGAAAAATTAAATATATTCACAGGAAGACAAAATACTCTCATTAGGCTAGTATGTACTGCTGCTATTAGCCTGGTAAATTTAGACCAGTCAGTGTTGCCAAATGTTGATGCCGTTTGCACCGTCTGTTTAATTGTAAAATATGATATTCTATAATTATGATAATGCAGAAGTTTGATGTATTGTCACAACGACAATATGGAGAATGGCTGGTAGACAGGTTTTGTCTCATCCCAGACAAACTCTGAAATAATGAACTTCAATACAACACATGACATGATGCCAAAAATATTGTTATGTGAGTGTTTGAGTAATATGTTTTGGTTCTCACCTCAAACACGCATCTTGTTAGTCAGCTTTCAGTTTTTTACGTCATCTCTTTTTACCACATATATACACGCACACAGAGTATTTTCTTTTTTTTGTGGTATGCCTCTACACTTAAAAAATGAATGCTGCCTCCACCTGGCTGAGTGTAATTAAACACAGAATAGTATGAGCTTAAACAATTTTTGGGGGTTCAAATTTCCTCCATGTGTCCCAAGTCCGCAGCTGTCTCAGTCTGTACTGAAGTATAATAAGGGCTTTAGGCTACCTGACTAAGAGTAAGTGGAAAAATAATAAATATGTGTGTCTTGCCAGGTATATTGTGTTTATAACCCAGAATATACTAAATGAAGGATGGATGCTTTTTTTACTTCAGCGTAAACACAACTTAAAACGGGTGGCGTGAGTGTGCTTATGCGTAGGAATACAGAAGTTCTAGCACTGGAAAAATGTAGTTACAAAGGAGTGAGGTATTGCTGAAAATATCCTAAATATGGTGTTCACTTCTTCTTTGTTTTGATGATAAGTACCTCATACAGCCCCACTTCAAAAAAGCCGAACTATCCCTTAAAATTCCACTTTTCATTTTTCTGAGGAAGAATGTGGTCTTTCTTCATTCAAAAGTTACATAGACTTGCTTTAAATCCAACTTGATATGCCATGACATTGGGAGCAAGAGAGAAAGTGTGAGAGTAAGAGGGAGAGAAAGCGAGTGTGTGTTTGAGAGAGAGAGAGAGAGAGCTCAGGGTAAAACAGGCCAGCAAGGCTGGAAAAGGAGAACCAAGGAGAGGTCGATCCAGGGTCGGTGAAGGCCCGGCGGCCATGGATCCTTCTCTAGAAGGACAGACACTGATAAGGCCCAGGTAGCTCATACAGTGCTGGGGTTTAAGAGGGCACCAAGATAACAGCCCGCTGATAGGACCAACCAACGCAGCTGGACTGCAGATAAGAGGCAAGGACTTGTTGCCCTCGACAGGAACAAGACTTCTAATTTGTACCCGGACTTACACTGGTGTTCTGCAGGGCCAGCATTATGGTTCTAGCCTATAATGCCTGTAATATTTATATGTATATACTTCTGATTAGAGTTTAAAAATGATCAAATGACCAGATACTTTCTTAAACATTGGTCAAACTATTTCTCCCACTATGTTATTTTTGTGCTGCAGTGTGTTTGGTTTAAGATGTTTTCTTGCCTTCCAGAGTGAAATAGAGAAACACTGAAGGTTTTGGAAAAGAAAGATTTTGAATTATTTTTGCTGCCTTATTCCAAAAACGCAGCCGTTGGTATTGGCCCCATATCAGTCAAAGCCTTCTGCTCTAATATTATGTGTATTATTTACGACAGAGTTGTGGGTGGTGTACATTTGTACCCAGAGGCGTGATGAACCTGAGCTGTGCTCTTTTACCTTTCCCTTTTACTGTACATCAGCTGAAAGGCAGAAGTCAGACCTCCATATAGAGCCCCAAGGACAAAAGACATGAAGTAGGAAATGTTTCATTTTGGAAAGAAATGCACTCATTCTCTGATCTCTCCCGTTTAGCATTCGTCTCACTCTGCGTGCTCCTCCTACAAGCTGTGTTCCCGTTGTTTGAAGTTAACCCAGGCTGCTGGCCTCCTTGTTAGCTTAATGGTTGGGATATTCAATTTAGGAGTGATTTATCACTGGCCCCTAAAACACCCTTCCCACATACGTGTGTTCTTTGTTGTGTTTTTTTCTTTTCATGACAAATTGCAGCAAGTGGTGCACGTTCAGCTTGGTCAACACTCATAGTGAGTTTGGAGGAGTCACTACACTTGTCTTATACAATATAGGCTATTTCCATTGAGATAAACCTCGGATTCCATTCCACTCAGTTCAATGATAATGCAGCAGATTTACACTGTAGATTTTATGTTTCATTCATGAACATTCTGAAAATGAATTCATTTAAAATGGAATTGGAGGCTCAAATGTCTGTGTGCCTCTGAATACATTAATGATTTTTAAAGAGCAGAAGACTATGTGATTAGTCTGGGAAGCTCCCAGTGAGAATGTGCACTGAACATGGTTATGGAGGTTATCATGATCAGTTTACTTTCTCAGAATAAATTCACAAATTTATATGCGTGTGTGTGTAAGTGTTTCTTGTGTACACATGTCTGTATAGCTAAAGCCATTATGTATTAACGAGTGATGAATAATGTACAATAAAGAATAGCTTTACAGGACTAGTTACATCTGCTCCATTATTTACCGTGGGCAAAGGTGTTCAGGGAGGCCAGTCACGCAATGGGCAAAGTATTTCAACTTAAGACTGCTCCGTTTCTAACTTCTGATATGACCAAAATTAACTTTCCAACTTCACTATATTGCAGGAACATTGTTAAACTGTCGGATTAAACTGTCTCATATGTTTATCTGAACTTCCACTGATGTTTCAGACTACTTTATGGTGGAGATGTACAAGTTATTAGCACACTCTATTAACGATCGTGTTCTTCACAAGATAATAACGATGTGCTGAGACATGCATACAGTATTACATACGTAATGACAGGAAATGTCTTCTTTATGTCCTAGTATAACAATCTGTCCTCTATGTCTATGCTTAAAAAAAATAGGTTTATGTTGTGTGTGTGTGTGTGTGTGTGTGTGTGTGTGTGTGTATCTTTTCCATAAATAAAAGAAAATAAATACAAGACAGCTGGCACCTTTATTCATCAAGTGTGTTTGCATTTCTGCTGGTTAAGTATTCACATCTCTTTACTTTCCCATCAAAGTTTGTCTATTTCTCATTTACATGTTCTTTCTGAATTTTGTCTGTCCACCCATCCAGCTCCTCCATCTCTTTGTCCATACTTACATTTGCACACACATGCCATGAAACACTCCATCTGTCTATCTTTCCAGGGGGTGTTGATGGCTTGTTCATCAATCTTAGTGAGAATGAGAGACACAGAGTAAGATAGATGAAGATGTGTGCATGCATGTGTATGTGTACAGTATGTGTATTTGCATGTTGACACCAGCATGTACGCTTGCATTATTGTACACCTGCATGTGTTTTTGTAGACAGAAGTGGATTTGTGTGTGTGTGTAGGTGTGTGTATGTGTGTGTGTTAGCCAGGCTCCTGCTACTGCTACTTTGTCAGCCATCTCCCTCTGTTCTCCCTATGGCTTCACCCCCGCTATTTCTACACTGGGAACAACTGGGGGTCGGGAGGAACTGATATCAATAATGCTACAAACCCCTGTGGATGTGTCCCATACGCTCCATTATTGATGACAGCATGCTCCCCCTTGCACCATTGTATTATGGCAAGGTGTCTGGGTACAAATTCAGGCAGCAAGAACTTTTAAGAGTTCACGTATGTAGTCAAGAACAAGAAGGTGTGTATGTGTGTGTGTGTGTGTATGTGTGTGTGTGTGTGTGTGTGTGTGTGTGTGTGCATGCGCACAAGCAGAGAGGATGCATTTATTTGACAGCCTTAAGGAATAATTGCACAAAGATGGTGGGTTTGGCAGATGTTGTCTCATTTCATGCCCCCCTGTTTTTTTTTCTGGAGGTTTGTTTTGCTCATGACGTCTTCCAATCAAGTCAAAGAAAGCAACAAAATCTATTGTTTTGAAATTTATTATGTCTGCCTCTGATATACAGTATTTGGGACTTGACTACTCATGTTCTTTGTCAATAGGGAGCCATACAGGCGTGTTTATGGGAATGCCTGCCCAATAATTCAGTGCTTTTTATTTTAGAACAACTCAGCTGGGAGCCATGTAAAAAGCTTCTGGGTGCAATCTGTCTCGATTACTGGCCAGACACCTCCTTGTGTGCTATCTTGAGGCAATTAGACCGCACTTAAACATTGTCAGTCTGAGTCGTTCGCTTGCTTCCCTGAACATTGTTACTGTCATTTTTCCAGATTGTCTCAACCAATTTTTTTTCCCACCAATTTCTATCTTCTTCCTTTTCTCACATCTTTCATGCTGAACTCTATTTATCCATTACTTTTGCCAGCTCTCTCACACTGTGTCTCGTTCTCTCCTGAGTCACCTTCACTCCTCCTCGTCCTCCTCCTGCTCTGCTGTGTTTTATGGCTAAAAGCTGTTATTCCGCTCGGCTGCAGCCCGACTCCTCTCTGTAATATTTCATTCATCAGAACAATTAAAGCGGAACATTGGTTTCCAGGGTGATAATTAGGGTTTGATGAGTGAACCTGAACGCCACCAGGACAAGACAGCTTGATTACTCTCATTTGCTGGTCTGTGTGCTATTCCAGGGTTATTATCCATTGTCTTGTCAAGCAAATAGAGAAAGAAAACAGCCATGAAATGGAAAGAGGTGAAACCTACAGAGACAGATAGAAATAGAAGTATGGAGGTAGAAAGAGTCATGGGAGAGTTTGTTGGAGATGAGTGGCTTGTAATAGGAGCGGGTCTTTCGGATAGCGATACACCACATTAACTCCGTCTCCTGCTGGGTTTCAGTAAAACACCCATGGCATCTCTAACCCTGGGTCCTGCACCAGGGTACTTCCTCCAACCTTTCAGTGGCTCTTAAAATCCAATTCTTACTTTTCACTCTGTCATTGATTGTACTTTAATTCACAATTATTCTTTTTTTAAGCCCACAGAAGAATTTTAATCATGAAACAGGTCACTTCCAAACTGATTGAGAGGCTGTTTTGCACTTAAATAAGGTATATGTATGGTGTACTACACTCATACCTGCCTTTATAAGACAACTCATGAGCCTAACATCAACTCCAAATTAAATATACCATATTATTTTAATTATACTGTTAAAATAAGAACTGTTGACTGTTTGACTATTGTTTTCTTTATATCATAATAATTGCCACTTACACAAGTGTCATTGTGATGGACAAAGTAGCAATCTACATGGCAGCTTTTGACTGATTCGGCTCAAAAGAGTCCTTGTTGCAGCCAGTAATTCAAGTTAGCATACACAAATTAACAGACTTGAGCATTCTTTAATATGCTCCAACACGACTGTTGTTCTGCACCACTTCAAATCACACACATCTGTCTCAATTGCAAAATCGTCCAATTTCAGTTTGTATAGGCATGGTGGTACACGTGTGCACTGAAGTCTGCACATGTGTGCTTTTGTTCATGTCAGAATTATTTATCCCTAGCTAATGTGCTGTATATATTGTCTCAGAAGTATGAACCAATCCATTAATCTGACATTACCTATTCAAGGTTGTGACCTGAGAGGATCAACCAGTGAAAGAGCTGTTTAATCTTGACCTCCTCAATACCAAGTAGCAGTGTGTTTGTCAATATATGTGTGTTTGTATTTTCTGGTGTGCACTTTAGGCATGTATATGTAAACTAAGATATCCATAAGTCAATACATAAACCTAGAGACGGGAGACAAGGTTTAGGGGTGTGTGTGTGTGTGTGTGTGTGATGGAGAATGGGGTTCTGTAGTGGAAGTGACCCAAAAATGTTTGAAAAGTTTGCATTAGCTTGACAGGTAAGCAGCTGTCAGGTTTTTCCTTTTTTCTACATGTAAATGTTGTTGACCTTCTGGCGAGCTGTGTGTAGCACTAGAATAATAGCTATGTGATGTTTGAAGCTAGAACTGACCCTTCAACATGCACACAAAACAGCTTTCCCACCAAGTGGAAGTAAATTGCTTTACTTTCTTTTTCCCTTCTTTTTTGTAGGGCAGCTGAGTGACATTTCATGGGGCCGTGGCACACATCTCAATAGTAATCACTTTAAACTTGTGATTCTCCATTTGCTTAACGATTAAGCACAGAGAGAAGACTGAAAGAATTTTGCTGCTAATTCGATGCTTTAATGAGCCTGGTAATTAGAGCTAAATGTTAATGAACAGTAGGTACTGCGATTCAGAGCTCAGGCAGGGGTTTCCAGCTAAACCCGATGGGACAGGAGGTCTCTGAACAGCTATGGAGATAAATAAGAACAACTCAGAACTCCAGCATTAAGATGTTGTGACCGCACTACATCACCCAAAAGCCAGCACCAAAATAGAAAGTGTGATTGGAGAGATATATTTTTTGGTAATAATTTCAAATTATTTGCGGGGGCACCAGAATAGAAGAAAAAAAAAGAAAACTGTTTTTTAGATAGACAGTGAACCCGGACATGAGTAGTTAAGTGTACACCACATAATTTACATTTAACAATGGCTTCACTTTAATCACAGGGTCAAACATTTCTTTGAATTGCTGTACACTGAGAACTTTGACAAAATTTAAAAAATATATATTTTTAAATCTAAAAATATTCAAATTTCATATATTTAATTTCAATAAAATAGGTCTCCGGAGGAATAGGACAGAAATGGAAGACTGGACAAAAGGTAAGCGGAGATAGGGAAAGAACCGGGAGACTGAAGGGGGATGGGAGGAAAAAAAGCTGGTGTGGGGTGAGGATGCAGCCTCTCTGTGTGTATGTGAGACGGGAAGAGAAAAAGAGAGGAAGTGGTGTTCCCCCTGCAGCAGTCTGTCGGCTCGGCGTTCACGGTGGCTGAGCAGAGTGGAAGGCACAGCCGGCCCGCAGGGAGCACTTGGCACGCCATCAGCTCTGCACCGGGCACGCTCGCCGCCCAGCCAGCACAGCCCAAACACACAAGCATTGGCGATCAAAACAACGCCAAACAAACACACGCCGAACACACTGACAACATGGGGGGGAGGAGGACTCAGACTCAGGAGTGTACGGTGTCTGCTGCTGCTGCTGCTTCTGCTGGTGCCTCGTCGTGCTCTGCCATATTTACAGGCAGAAGTGGAAGGACGACTGAACTATACTGCTGAAATTATACTAATTTCTCATTACTAATTATAATGATTGTATCCAATGTATGAGTTACAAGGAGCTCCTTAAAAACATACATTCATCCATCCATCCATCGTCAACCGCTTATCATGCATACAGGGTCACGGGGGGCTGGAGCCAATCTCAGCTGACATTGAACAAAAGACGGGGTACATCCTGGACAGGTCGCCAGTCCATCACAGGACATACATTCATATATGAAGTAATTGCAGCCCCGTATTGGTTAGAAACAATATCTACATTCACAATACAGATATCTCTTTAGTAAAAATATGCTAAAGTTAAATAAAATAGAAAAATACTTCCACAACTGCTCACATTCTTGTGCTTTTTTGGGGAGATTTTTTATTCAATATATGCCCCTTCCTTCAAAGACAAAATGTAATAAACACCTTTCAACTAAAATGCACACAATTCAAAAACTATGTAGCCTGCAAAATGTCACCAAAACCAGAACATTATAAGCTTCTTGAAGGTCAAATGTATTTCATATCTATTGTATTAAATTGATAGATTAAATACATTGTCAAAACATCATAGTATTTTACTAATTTTAGATTTATGTATTGGCAGTGATGTAATGTTTACACGTGTCACTTTTTTAATATTTACACATGTTAATAATATATTGATGAATTAAAAGGTGTGACTGAGTAAATATATCTATGCTTCTCATGTTCTCATGTAATCATATTTGATTTAGTAATACGTTTTCAATATTTAATGCTTAAACTTGATATCCAACCTTGTCGCCAGGCAAGAATCTTGATATGGGAAGACCCCTTACTTCATTCAATAACAATGTTTTTTCAATGTCCACTGCCAACATTTTTTAAATTCTTGATTTGTACAATATCTGTGCATTAAACTTGACCATGATATGAAAAAGATTAGGGAAAGATCATTGTTATAGTAAGCTAAGTATGTTTTTTATTTTTATTTTTATTTAACCTTTATTTAACCAGGTGAGTTTCATTGAGATTAAAATCTCTTTTGCAAGAGAGACCTGGCCAAGACACAGCATAAAAGAACATAAAGAACAGTTTCCAACATATAAAAGACATCAAGTACACATACATATAACACAAGCCCCTGTGTTGAATAAGGCAGAATACACCTTTATAAACAGCAACACTGACCAATGTTCACCTGCTGCATATCCTTCAGAGTTGAAACAAACTGTCTATAAGGAATAAAGACAGTCAGTTTCAACGAGTTCTGAAGAAGGTTCCAAGCAGAAGGTGCAGCAAACATGAAGGCTTTTTTTACCTAATTCTGTTCGGACACGGGGGACCAACAAGTGTAGGACGTCCTTTGAACGTAATCCATAATGGCCTTGAGTACTTGTTAAAAAGATACTGAAATTGGTAGGAGCTAGTCCAAGAAGTGCCTTTCAAATGAAACACAGCCAATGAGTGCACCTTCTTGCATAATGAGAGGGCCATTTAGCTTTATAGTAAAGGGTACAATGATGTGTCCTATAATTACAGCCAGTAAAAAAACGCAATGCACAATGATACACAACATCCAGAAGCATTCATATATATCAGATCACTATAATCTAATATGGGAAGAAATGTGTCTGTCACCAGGTATTTTTTAGCGCAAATGGATAAGCATGATTTTGATCTGCAGAAAAAGCCAAGCTTTATCTTGAGCTTAGAAACTAGGTTGCTAATGTGAGTTCTGAAACACTCAACAAGTTTACAATCAATGATTTTACCTAAATATTTATAACTGTTAACTAACTCAATTTAATTTCCGTCAAAAGTTGAGATGCTTGAAGTAGTAACTGGAAGTTGTCTTGAACGGTTCTGAACAATATTGAAAGCAGACTGCATAAGATCAAGGGCTTGTGCCGCAGATGATGCAGTGCAGTAAATAACAGTGTCATCAGCATAATAATGATACACAGCATTTGATAGATTATCACAAAGATTTTTTACATTAATTGAAATCAATATGGGCCCAAGTGGGCGGCATGGTGGCGCAGTGGTTAGAACTGTTGCCCCGGCCTTTCCGTGTGGAGTTTGCATGTTCTTCCCGTGTCCGCGTGGGTTCTCTCCGGGTGCTCCGGCTTCCTCCCACCATCCAAAGACATGCAGGCTAGGTTAATTGGTGTCTCTAAATTATCCTTAGGTGTGAGTGGTTGTCTGTCTATGTGTGGCCCTGTGATGGACTGGCGACCTCTCCAGGATGTACCCTGCCTTTCGCCCAATGTCAGCTGGGATAGGCTCCAGCCCCCTGCGACCCTGTACATGGGATAAGCGGTTGACATTGGATGGATGGATGGATGGAAGGGCCCAAGTACTGAGCCTTGAGAAACCCCCTTGAAAATGGGCAAAAAGGAATAAAAAGAGCTAGCCATGTGAACACTTTGGGTTCTACCTGACAGATAATTTGCAAACCAATCTAGCTAATGCTTAGACAGGCCAATGCTCAGTAGTCTATTTACCAGAATGCAGTGATCAACTGTATCAAAAGCTTTTGAAACATCTATGAACAGTGCAGCGCACATTTTCTTGTTATCCAGTGCCCCAACAATATCATTTATAACTTTCAATGCTGCAGATATAGTGCTTTGTTGTTTCCTGAAACCAGATTGAAAGGGGGATAAGATATCATTTGAATTTAAAAATTCCTTTAGCTGCTCATCAACCAAGCATTCAAGGAGCTTGGCTAAAACACACAGCTTGGAAATAGGCCTATACTTGTTTAAAATAGAGGGATCGCCCCTTTTTAGTCGGGGTGTAACATGGGCTAACTTCCATTCTTTGGGAATATCATTTTCAATAAATGTTAAATTATAGATAGATAGATAGATAGAGGCTCTGCAGTGAAGTAAGCAGCTAACTTTAGAAAGAAGGGATCAAGTTTATCAGGACTATGTGTTTATGTCTAATTCCTGAAGAGCTCTATGGACTTTAAAAATTGATTGAGGATAAATATAAAATAGCTTGTCAGGAGGTAAGCATGGGTCAGAGGGGTGTTCTTGCGCACTGGGACCAGAAGAAGCAAGGCATGAGGATTCAAATAAGGATCATGAAGAAATAAAGTGCTCATTAAAGCAAGCTAACATTGTTGGTTTATCAGTCACCTCGCCGGAATCAATCATAACATGAGGGGGTAGGTCACTACAACTAATGTTTCCAAAGGAGGCGTTAATGAAAAAAAGAATGATAAAAAGAAAAACATCACATTGACCAAGTAACTTAACAAGATCAGATAAATATTAAGTTCTGTAGTCACCGATAGTTTGGGGATACCAGCTGAGTTTGATGTCCATAGGACCAAAATCCCAGATGGTGCCCAGATATTTCTGGGAATGTGGGGAAAGCTCATCATATTCACCATTTCTGTGGATCACCTCACTGGTAATAGTCAAAGATAAAATGAGGAAAAAAGCACAATGTTGAGTCTTTACTGCTAGCAGAACCAAGGAAAAACATAGAATGTTACTCCAGTTTATTAATGGAATCAATCCGAGCAAGATTCTCCCACTCAGATCCAGCCATGGCGATGAATGACGTCATGGTGTAAACAGGAAGAGCGAACAAGCACATAGATGGGACACCCTCCCACGGAGAAGCCGGTGAACCGACCCTGAAGAATGAGCACTCTACCGGAGACCAGCGATGGGCGAAAACAGTCGTCGGAAGAAGTAGATTCCCCCAGGCAACCTCCCGCCAAGCAAACCGTCCAAAATTATACACCCACAAGCCTACCTAGGATTCACCCACAGCTACTGGAAAACTCCGAAAACTTCGGATTTCAACAGCAGACGAGCCGGCAAAAAAACGATAACATCATGTTCGGGAGAACAGTGTCACAACCTAAAAAAACCAGGGTGGCTTGTGAAGTCGTCAGTCACTCAATATGTCATTCACACTTTTAAAAGCCAACAGATATGAGACAGACACAAGAGCACCGGTACAAACAAGCTGCCATCTTGGAAATGGTCAGTGATATGAATAAGGTTAGGGAAAGATCATTGTTATAGTAAGCTAAATATGGTTACTGTGTGGCAACTGAAACACACAACTAAAAGATTGTGCTTCCTAATCACTGTTCTCTCTTCCACGCAGGGCTTAACATTAACACCCGCCAACCCGCCAAATGCGGGTGGATTTCGCCCGTGGTGGGTAACACAGTCACTCCCACTAGCCACTTTGGTGTGTTGAAAAATTGTAAAAAGACTGTCAAAAGACTGAAATAACAAACGAATTGCAATGTGATGCTACGACACTACAATTCCAATGAGTGCACATCGTGTTTGGTCATTGGTCCATTAGTGAAGCATATTGTCTCGCGCGCTACTGGACAACGACACTGTAAACAAGAAGACACTGTGGAGATTAAACGAGAGGCTGGCCGTTTGGCTGTTTGGCCTGCCGTTAATTATCAATTTAACCAGCGGCAGCGATGACAAAACAAGCTTTTTCAATATCACGAGAATCCACACAAAAGGTGCGTCTCAATCGCTCACCTCTCTCGCAAGGGTGCGCACGGCAAAAATGTTATCCAGACTGTTGTCAAAGTGAATATAAAAGTTGAATCTGTCAGAGGGCAGCTCCAGTCCCTCAGACCTGTGGACTGTCAGCCTCTCGTCTGCTTTTAATGATGTTATGATCTTTGTCATCACATGGACTGGTCGCATGCACACACAAATCAATACAGGGGCCAGTATGTTTCATATCTCTAGTTACTCAGAGTAACCACAGCTTTGTGATGATAAACATAAATCCAGTCAGATCTCTGAGGAAAGGCAGATGCAAAAGATTCCGGTGATTTTTTTCAGTGTAGTTTTTATCTTTTTAATTAAACTCTTACACCTATGCAGCAGTTTTATTATATATAATAAGGAGCTACTATTTTAATGTGTTTATCTTAATAGACTACATGTTTTCAAAAAAGGAGCTTTACACACAACCTTATCAGAGCTAATGATAATATTAATACATTTTAGCACACCATTGTTAACTTTAATCGTATAAAATGTAATTCCCCAAAAACAAAAATGTGGCTAGTGAAAATGCTGCGTGGCTAGTAACTTTGGAAAATCACTAGCCACATTGGCTAGTAAGCAAAAAAGTTAATGTCAAGCCCTGCTTCCACGCCATTACAATCCACCAAACTACATAAAGGACACATTACTTCCTGCATTGGCACTGGGCCTCTGTAGAGATAATACATTCATCTACTATCTCCAATGCCATATTTCTAAACATTACACCAGTTTCACATCCTGAAGAGTACTTTGACATCTTGTGGTGAAGGGTAAAGTCTCTTTCTCCTTCCTGGCCCCTTTATGAAGGAGAGGCACTGTACCCCCCCCCACCCCCAACATCTTTCTAGTCAGTGCCAGTTGTCTATGTGCCAGTAAAGCAAAATAAAAAGAGACGTAAATGGCAGCACCATCTGGAGTCTGCTCCGCTGAAGAGTGAACAGAGAGGTGGAGGGGGTTTTATTTCCAGTTGATTTCAATCAGCTCCTTTACAGCACAGGAGCCACTCTATCAGCAGCCCCCAGGCAGCAGCTCTTAAGAAACCTAAATTTGCCAACACAAGTGCCAATGGGAACCAAGTCCCAGGTTTCAGGTTCCCTCTGGACCATACTTATGATGGACAAAGCAGGGCTATTTATTTCCTATGCTGCCTTTGGTCTGAAAACTAAAAGGAGCACTTATTTTGAGGCTCACTTTGCAGCCTAGAGAGTGACACAGAAACACCTCAGCATGGGATGGGGATGACGAAAGTGAAGAAGAATGTGTGATGCAAAACAATGCGCAGTTTGGATTTTTAATTTAGAAGCTGAAGGCTACACACACATTACAAGCCTTAATGCTTTATTTTAGTGTGGATATCTTAGGTTATATCTATCCTAATGCATGCCCACATGTAGGTGTTGTTGGTTGGTGTCATCACTCCTCCCGTCATAATGGCTGTGAAGCGATCCCTTCCTAGTGCAACAATGCTGTAAAAGATGAAAAACCTGAAGTCCTTGTTCCACATTTTTTATAAAAAGAAATTATTTGTGTTTTCATGGACAGTAGCAAAGTTTCATCCAAATTTTCCAAAGCACAATTTTTAACCAAGTTTACAAATTATCAGGAAAGAAAATTATAATTATTGCTTGTTTCCATCTACTAGAATAGTATGGAAATGTGTAATATATAGGGGTTAGGCACATTAAGATAAACAGCTGGTAGTACTAATCCTCCTCCAGTTGGGAACCATTAAACCTTTGGAGAAGAAAATGGAGCAACATGATATATTTTACATAATTATTTTTAGCATTTAAATTATCACTTCCCAGTAATAATAAAAAATACTTAGAGTAGCAGTCAAATCTCTACCAATGAAAAAAATGTATGAAAAGGTGATTAAAATATGTATTAATGTTAATTATACAGTCTCCTCATCAGTCCTCACTATTTTTCATCTCTCCACTGGAGCACAAGTTTGAGTGACAAATAAGTCACTTTGCTACGTGGACATTGTGATTTATTTGCTTTTTCCATTACTCTTAGTTCCATTTTGTTTTTATCGATACACAAACTTTTCCATCTCCACAACATTTAAACATGTCTTTGCAATATATATATAATATGCAAATTGAAGTATTAAAAAACAGGAGGATGGAAATGCACTTAGTGTTTCCTTGGTGAGCTGCAGCAGAGATACAGTAACATAGAAGGGACACTTCTAACTTTGGAAGATACCCACTTCATCTGGCTGACTCAGCCTGCTGAACCCTTATACTGTATTTGATTTTGCTGAACTTCAGAATGTATTTTTATAAAAAACCTGGACTGGATTTTGTCCCTCATCTTTTACACTTAAGTCTCTCTACCCAACCTTCACGGCCATTTAAGTAATGTAATATTACAAAACAGTAATGTAAAAGCCCTTGTAGGAGTCCCTGTGTTCCTGAGAATTATTTATACCACAGGTCTTCAAAGCACCCACAAACTCTGGCCATGAAGAATCTAATGCCGGTCAACCATGATACGCTAATTAATTAACAACTTCCTATTTAATCTAATTAAACAGGTTGTCAGCAATGCCTTGAGACTTTCATCACTCACCTTTTCTTGGCTCCAACCCCACACAGTTTGACTTGTATATAATTAGACAGGTGTAGCCAGTTTGATTGCTTTACTTCACATTAATTAGCGGTGGATAATTAGTTAAGAGGAACACTAATCTGGGTTCTACAGATCTTTATCCTCCAGAGCTGATGGAAGTCACGTATATTGTGTGAAAAGTTCAAATTCTAGAGGTTCTTCTCTTTCTACAGGAGTCAGCAAAACAGTCACCTTCTTTTAGGTTAAGGCTCAACGCAATTTTAAATGTCAGTCTATTTAATGGCACTGAGTCTAACATAGACACCTTTAAATTTATTTTCCAGCAGTTGATAAAGAAACACCAACAGTGTAGTCACAATGATCATGGAATAAGTACACACATCATTTTTGTTCAGAAAGCAGCAGAGATTCAAATATGAACAGCACTTCCGTGCAGTATACCTCAAGTATCTAATTGAATGAAAAGGAACATACTGTAATGAGGGTTTCCCATGGGAGGAGTGCAGACTCAGGTGGCAGCGACACCAGAACAAATCCAATTTAACTTTAATTTTTCAAACCAATAAATTGATTTTGCAGTTGATTTTAAAATGGGCAGTTGCACATAAAGGGTGTCTGACAAGCATATAAGTGATAAGTGGTTAACATCACTGTCAAACATCATTGGCATTAAAAATAAGCTTTTTTACCTGCCCTGGATTATAAAAGCAGGAAGAAAGTACATTTAGTAGGGCAGTAGGAAGAGTTTAGAAGAAATGATGCTATACTGACAGAGGAGGAAGAGGAAGTGGGATATACAGAGGACTTTAACAAGTATAGAAAATATGAGGCAAAAGGACATATAAGAAAAGAGTTGATGCAGAGAACAGCTAGGGGGGGAGGTTGGCTTGAGGACAAGATGAGAAGAGATGACGAAACATAGCAAAGTCAGCCTGGGAAGCCGTGGAGGAGGAAGATCAAGACAAGGGGGAGGAAAAAAGGAGGAAGAGTGAGCACCTGCGTTCTTGGCAAGTTCACGTGTCTTCAGCATTAACTAACTAACTGGGCAACAGTACTTACAGTTGCCCACACACCATTAACGACCCAAGATCCACGGTAGTTGTAATAGGCTGCCTCTCAGTCTGCCTCTGCAATACCTAAACCATCTTCTCAAAGATAAAAATAAACTTTTTCACTAATACAGCATACTTAATGCAGGTTCATCATAAGGCGTCATCAAAAGTTACATCTCGCTACTGTCCTCAACAATACAGAAGGCCCACTGTATTAGCACTTATGAATTATATATTTCCTTTTTTGGCTCTGCTTTAAACTGCCTTCTTTCCTTCATTAATAAATCACTCTCTGAACTTTCACACATGCATACACGCAAGAACTGCACAACGAAATACATATAAAGATGGTGACAGTACAGTACAGTATGTTGTAAGTGATGGTAAGCCCAAAGTCTGTTTCCAAAAAAAATGGGTTAATCTAAATGAGTTAGATTAGTATGTACAACTGTTTACAACAGAGAATCAAGCTAATATACCAATTAGCAAATATAATATGAAGCAGCTTTTAAAAATTACTTGTATAACTGATAGCAACTTATGTTTAAACAAGATAATTTAATAGTTGCATTGCCACCATGATGATATATCTGATACAGATATTTATTACATTTACATTTATGGTCAGATTTAAATTTAAATATATGGCTTTGGAAAGGTCAGTATTTGTATCGGCCTTTGAAACCCAGATCAGTCAAATGGAATTTTCTAAACCTTCGTAGAAAATAGGCACTGTAAATCAGGCTGTTATTTGTTAGGACAGAAACTTAAGTCTGCCTTTCTCACCCAGAAGGACCCAGTCTGTCTGCATGGCATAGAGCCTGGTCACAGTGCTTGTTGTGTATGGCAGTAGTTAAAGATGGAGGTGGGAGGGTCTGGGGGGGTATTGGCCAACACTCGAAACACATGTGAGACCTGGCACGCTATGTCTCAGTCTGGCATATGTGCACCCCCTCCGCTGTGTTGGAATTAGTTAAATGATCACAGGGGACACTGGATGACACATACCGGAGGCTATGTGTGTTTATAGGCGTGTTTGTGTCTGTGGTTTGTGTAATTGTATGTCACTGTCTGCTCTGTCTATCATGAAAGTGTCTCCATCATCATCTATTAATATATCAGCAACTGCACAACTCCCCTTTGGTTTCATCCCTAAAAAGTTTCCTCATCAAATCCACTCCTGACTATTCGTGAGGTAGGAGTGTGATGGTTTCCATCACCAGGCCTGCTGTCAGTGATCATGGCTGTAGTGAGCCATCAGTCAAAATTAACAGCCTCATCGAGCATTCAGGACGGGCATCAATTAAAACCAGTGGAGCTCAATATTGTTTTATGGTATATTTACATTTTAAAGCTTGATTTAATTATCCTGGGCGCAGAGAGCTTCCACAGTGGCCCTCCCTTGCTCAACGCCCACACATCACTTCCTTCCATTAAAATATAGATGGGTCATAAAGGACAGAGTAAGTGCTGAGCTGGCCACTGCAACTACCTGGCACAGGATGTAGAGACCATGTAAAGCATTTAACCAGTAAATGGGAAAAAGGAAAATAATTTCTGGACTTTACATTGAATTTTTTGGTTTCAAGAACACAAGGCAGACATTAAAGTCTGTACTGTACTGGCAACAGTCCCAACAGAGACTCAGCACAAAGGAACAAATGTGCAACCTCTGCCTAACAATTCCTTTCCAATAACATGCTGCTGCATCTGGATTACTGCACCTGGCCAACCAGTCACCACATGAAAATTATTTCTAGTGTTATTGATAATTACATGCATTTCATTATTGGAAATAAAAGTATAGAATAACTAGAACTTTTACAGCCAGTTGACTACATTAACAAATGGTGTAATTGTGAAGGCAGGGTTTTGGTATCTTGTTGTAAAATTA
The DNA here is from genome assembly GCA_029875015.1 of Lepomis gibbosus. Classification (NCBI taxonomy): domain Eukaryota; kingdom Metazoa; phylum Chordata; class Actinopteri; order Centrarchiformes; family Centrarchidae; genus Lepomis; species Lepomis gibbosus. The sequence goes on from JAPMOB010233381.1 coordinate 27,291, forward strand.
AATAATAAGTAGAACTTGGGCAAGAGTAGATTAGATTAGGTTGTAGTTGTAAACACTGACCATGAAATGGTGCACTCCTGGCTCAAGTCCACCACTTCTGTTGCATCTCTCTCTCCGCTTCCTATAATTTCTCCACTGTCTCTAATAAAGGCTCAAAATACCCAAATGGGTGAGAATGTTCAGATAATAAACTGGATAATATTAATTGTTTTGGTTATCCTAACTCCTAAATCAAACAGGAGAAAAAATATACTTAGTATTACAAAATGCCCACAACTAGATATTGCATTTGATATTCACATACATAGACAGAGAGAAAGATTACTTCATTATGCAATTGCGCAGTATTACATTTACAAGATGTGTTGTGAGAATATATCAGCTTAATATTATTAAGCTGTGCTTTCAAATTTGTATCATGTAATGTCATCTTTCTTCCATGTAGTCATAATCAAATCTTATAATGTAATTAGCAAGTACATCAAGTGTAACTGAGTTTACTTTGAGGTAATATGTTTAAATATGTTGTTAAAATGACCCTTGTAGCCAAGTACATTATATTCACAAATAATAATAAGTGTGTGTGTGCGTGCTCTAGCCTGATGTCTATAAAATATGTCCCAATTAACACACTCATTTTTATGATATAGAAACCTGTCACTTCAATTAGCTGTATTGAATCCTGTATATAAGTGGGATTATTGCTGAACATCAGGCTGATCCAGAGCCTGTTGTTTCTGTAGGAATTGCTGACAGCATTGCTTACTGTAATAAGCTTCCACAGTGCATTGCCACTGGGCAGTAGCTGTCCATGGTGCTGAAACAGCACTGCTGCATGTTTCCACAGTGCAGTGATTTTGGTCTGTTGGCTCACAGGATAACTTGTCCAGGTCACTGGATTTTCTGTGCTCTCACTTAGGGAACTGTTGTGTCTTCTAAAAGCTCACCTCTTGAATTTTGTTGTATCGGAGTATTACAGCACAAAGCGATACTGTTTTTTGTAACATGTAACTATTTGCAAATAGTGTGCTGATGTTATAGATTAAAAGTATAATAAACATATTATGTCTGAATATCTATGTGTTTTTTTATCTCTGTGTACATATTTGTGTGTGTGTGTGTGTGTGTGTATGTGTTTTTTGTGTGTACATGCATGTACTATATGTTTCTACAGTGTGTGGATGTAGGCCTACGTGTGTGCAAGTGTCTGCATGTGTATGGCGGTGAAATGCACAAAGCAGAGAAAAGGAAAAGGTGTCTCTTTACTCAAACTGGGATTAAATTTTTTTGTCTTAGGGCCATTTGTCTACTGTGGAAGAGAGGGGGAGCTGGCATGCAGTGAAGGAACTGCAGCAGAGAAAACAAAGAAGGTGCAGGGAGAGAATGACAAAGGGGGAGGATGATATAAAAGAAGAGGCACTCAGTGTGGAGATGGATGGAGTGCATTAAAGGTGTGAGAATCTGGGAGGAAGAAGAAATGGCAGAAACTGTGAGGAGGTAGATGGACAAAATGATGGGGAGAGGGTAAGTGTAGGGAAGCTAAGGGACAATTGCAAGGCGTATTGTGGGGTGAATTGTGGGAAAGCATACAGGGATCTACAGGCAGAGGTATATGGAGTTAGGTGGAAGAGAAAGAGGGAGAGAGGGGGGCTGATGGACGAGGGAGGTATGGTGAGGCAGAGAGGAAACCATGTATTAACTGAATGGGATAATGATGTGTCAAAGCGTGACCAACCTGTGAAAATGGGAAAATGTCTTTCATCATCACTAAAGTGTCCTCTCCCTGACCCCTTCGGGTGAAAATTAAAATGGTGGGGACTCGATGGAGAAACTGTTTCAATTTACTTCTAAGTGGAGTAACATTGATTCTGGGTTGAAAGCAGGGCCTGGAGGCTTACAGACAAGAGGCCAGTGTCCGTCTCTGTTTCTCTCTGATAGAAATACAGATCATCTTGACATCTATCTGTGTCTACATATTTTCTAATTGATTCCCTGTATTAAATCACAACATAATTAATTATTAAACCTGCCTCAATATCAAGTTTATTATTTTATTACAAATGTCTTTTATATAGTAAGTCCTGTAACTTTGTTTCCCGTAGGCACTTCAAATAACTGGGTTAAAAATGTAACTGCTGTGTGGGTCATTATGGCACCAATGCATGTAATAATGGGTTTACTTTACCCAGTACCAATGGTAGAAGTCTAATCAAAACAAGGTGTTCTTTTGATCCAGTAACTCAACAGAGTAATATAAAAAATAACACTAACACTGGGTCAAAACACATTGGTTCTGGGTAAGGATTACCCATTATTGCATCAGTGCTGTATTGATCCACAGTGCTGTTACATTTTTAAACCAGTGATTTTTAGTGTGCATCTTCACTGTGATTAACATATACTGTGGAAAAATAAACATTTGAAGGTAAAAGGCATCATAGAAAATAAGGAAATATTTATAATATTCTCTTGAATGACATTGTTTTTAAAAATATAAGCTGCAATCAGTTTGTTTTGTCCTTCACACTGTAGTGGTTTACATATCCCATTTAGAGTACATATAAA
>JAPMOB010233382.1:2911-35173 GCA_029875015.1 Lepomis gibbosus
GGTCTAGACCTGCTCTTTATGAAAAGTGCTGTGAGATAACTGTTGTTGTGATTTGGCGCTATATAAATAAAACTGAATTGAAATTGAACTACAGTATAGTTTGAGCCGCTTTATGAAGTTTAAAGGACGGGCTCAATATCTAGCAGTATCTCCACCATTGTCGTGTTCGTTCAGTGTTATAAATGCTGTAGGTGAAACCATTGTGATCTAAAAAGCACAGGGGGGCACCTGCAAATGGGCACTGCACTAGTTAATAAGTCAATAACGTAACTGTTAAGAATTATGCTATATTTACTGTTACTTTAATCCTTGATAATGAAATTCATATCTTTATAGATCTTTATCACAAAATATTTGTGTTGTGTGTTAAAATGTCAATATTGACAGAGATACTGTTATCACATTTTTATTATTCTTAAGTATCCATCTTAGTATCAGCTTTAAAAATGCAGTGTGTATGTGTGTTAAAAATTGTCTTGACTTCTGACCAAACTGATTAGAAAAGCAAGTATAATTCCCAAAATGTTAGAGACTTTCTTTAATCATGAGTTGGTGTTTCCAGCTCTTCAGACACACTTATGTAGCAGAATAGCTAAAAAGTACTTTTGGCAGTAAGCTCCCCGTTCTGTGGAACCAAACCCTCCTCATTTCCTACTTTAACTGTCAGTCAATCAGCAGGATTCTGCATTTAAAGCCTGGTCTTTATCAGCAGGGGAAAGATCAAAAGTAACCCCAACTCCTCCCTTCTCCCACTTATCCCCCCCGTCTCTGCGGTCACCGGGGTTTAGCATAAATGCAGCAGCAACTCTCCCTCACAAAAACACAGCAGAATATTCAGGATGTGAGTGGCCCGAGGAGTCCGACCGGACCACTCCCAACCACTGGCTTTCTGCTGATGCTCTGATTTTGTCTTAATGAGATTGAGCCGAGTATGCACAGTGGGAGGAGCCAGAGAAAAGAAATGAATAGACCCTGTCTGGGCTAATGGCACACTGCAGCAAGCTAATTACAACGAGGCTGTTTGCTCCTCATTTGTAACCACATTGTGTTGTGATGTCTGCCTTGATCTCAACGAGCTCTTCCTAAAGTTAGAATATGTATGATTAAAAGAAAGGTTTAAAGCCTCAACAGACCAAGATGACTTGGTCAGTCATATAGCAGTGCTATATGCTTGTTTGGACATGAATACAGAGATGCTTCATACTAGTGCTTTGAGGTCCATCCAGCATTGGTTCTCACACAAAAATTTTGTAATCCTTAAAGCCTTCATTTTCTAAACTTGACTAGGCAACCTACTGTATCATGCATCTGAATAGAAGTTATAGAGTTGCTCACTGCAATTTTACATGGAGACTCTTTTCTGCACTGTCCCGTAGGTGGTGGTGAAACACTTATCGGCGATTCACTATCCCACAACTGAGTCTAAAGAAGGTGATTAGTCCAAAGCCATGTTCTGGTTTTGCATAATTCAACGCAAAGTACAGTAATTGTGTTTTTAATTGAACTTTCATTTCAATTCATTTAATTTTTTAAAAATGTGGGCTAAATAAATAGAAAATAATTTAAATGAATGTGAGCACCTTACTTAATGGTTTGTTTAGAAATTGTTAGCAATTGATTTTTGTGTGAGAAAAAAAATGCTCCAAAAGCACAGCCTGACAAGTGATTTGTCCAGGACGTCACCAGCAAGACGGGCCGTCCTCTTTAATTTTGCTCAGACGCTGAAGGAGTCCATAGATGCAAGAATCAAAGACCGTCCTTTTTTGCATGAATGCCATTTTCAACCATTTGTTGTACATCCACCTGCAGCCATTTAGTCTTCCAGGTCTTAACAGCTGCTGCATGATGAGTTAATAACTTCGGCAAACTGTTTGCATTTTGAGCTTCCAAATTAATTCTCTGTTGCTAAGAATCATCAATAATCTTGCCTAACATAATGTCATTGTCATTCAGTCTGATATAAAAATAAATTCAACCCTGTCCATATGTTTGGAAGCAGCTTAAGCTACAAATGACACCCTGCCAAGTAGTAGTAGTAGTAGTAGTACATTCAACACCAGATGACGATTGAGAGACCAGAGCAGTGATATTACATTGAAGCAGAGTCAAGCTGCCATTTTGTTTTGCTAAACTCAAACATTTCAAGCATCATCAATGCAACTTAAGAACATTAGATGCTGTGTGTCTCTGCTGCTGCCATCTTGCGGCAGTGTTCTGACACAAATAGCAGGATATGACAGACGTTTGTGCGGCTTTTGAATGTTCTGACTAAAGAAATAACATTTCACAGATATTGTATAATATTTTACTGTTGAAGCCGCCCCATCTTGCAGCCATTTATATATAATTACAAACCCACAGATTTTTGACAAACAAGAACTTATTTCTCTCTCTCCTGCTCAGCCACACATTTACTGTACAGATAATATACTTTTTTCTATTTTCTTCCTAGTTTTATTGTCAAGTTTTCTGTTTTTTACAGTAAACTTGAAGTTTACTGTAGTTTTCTGTTTTTCTTTTTTACTTTTATAGTACTTTTTAAAAAGTTTTCTTTTCTATTTTTATTGCTATGCACCAAAATACCAAAGGAAATTCCTTGTATGTTAAAACCTACTTGGCATTAAACCCAGTTCTGATTTGTACCTAAACTTAACCAAGAAGTTTGTTGCCTGGACTTAAACTAAACATTGACCATAGAGGGTCCATAGTCAGGTCAGTCTGTTGATAATGTAGACAGCAAGACATGACATCAACAAGAAGGCTGTCCTGCCAGACATCACTTCAGGTCAAGAGAAACCTAAAGAATCTTTTGAAAATATCAAACGTGGATGGGATTTTGTTAGCAGTTGGGGCAAATATCTACCTTATTTATTTCCCCTTCTTACAGTGCCTCTCTGTGTGCCTACAGCCTTATCTATGTGGGACCAGGCAAATGACCAGACTTTAAAGCCACTAGTCAAAGTCAAAAGTCAAAGCCAAAGGTATTATGATTTTAAAGCAGTCCTCTCAAGCTAGAAAATACCAATAGACAGTTATCAGTTTATGCACTGTAACAAAAACACTGAACTGTGCCGCCTTTTCATGTTCCTTTTGAGCGTTATCTAATAACTACACAAACACTTCGCCCAAACTGTTGCCCTTTTGTTTAGTGCAAGCCAGACACCAACACTTACCAATTCCAACAGCCATGTTTACTTGCCATTAGCCATTCAAGTGGCAAGCAAATCACAGCTATTGAGGAGGTGGAGCACTTGTCGGCCTGTGACATTTTGTTTAATGCACTGGCAAGAAATGATGAAGTGGAAAGAATCATTTTCTGTAGTGGCAAGGTTATAAAGAGCCAGAGTGAATCAAGCTGTCCACAGACACAGAGGCTTAATGATGCAAGTGTTACAGAGAGAGAAGACAGAAAAGGGCAGTGTTTGGTGATGTGTGTGTATGTGTAGGTTGTGATACATTTGTATTTGTGTGAATGTGTATGTCAGTGTTCCAGCACAGCATGCAGACCATCTTATTTTACTGGCCAGTGGTGCGAAACAGATGTATGAGGGACTGTCACCGCAGACACACAAACACCAACACACTTCAGAGATCCAACGCAACAATTTTAGTGAAGTTAAATAAACAGGAAGGCTTGGCAGAGTGTGCAGACACAATGTTGGCGCTCTGACATGAGCAGACAAGCTCAGGCAGTGCATGAGAACAGCAATAAGGCCACATGAGGGCCAGGAGGCTAGAATGAAACCTGGCTGAAGTATAAAAGAGTGCAGCAATGATACAGGAGTTTGTTGCCAATGATAGTAGAAAAACAACTTATCAGGAGCATCAGGATTTTCTGAGCTTTCTACATTCAGGTTTTGAATCCCACATGTTAACAAAAAGATGGACCAACTAATCAGCTTGTTTGAGGCGTGGGTTTGGATAAAATTTTGAAACTTGAGAGGACTGTATATCAGTTACCACCCTTCTCTGCTTGAATCTGCACAGATGTTTGCATGTATCTTTGCAGAACTTTGCCTTACTGAGCACTCTGACCTGATGGCGCACAGTTTAACATGCTATGTGGAGGCCAGAGAAATCTCTGTGAAAGGTAAAATCTGTTGTGTTTTTTAATGTAATGTCCCAAAAAATGTCTTTCTTTGTCAGAAGAAAACTAAATGTTTACAGCCATTTGTTATCCTTCAATATATTAAGCTGGGGTACCAAATGTTGGAAAGGTGTGCAGTGAATGCACAAGCAGAAAGCATACAGATAGAGACTCGGGCAGAGATTGTGTGTGTCTTTGTGTTTTTGTAACAACTTCATTGCTGTGATTTGGCTTTTCTGTGGGAAGAAATGGACTGCCCCTTTTTATTTACTGCTGTGGTCTTCTGTGCTTACCATGTTCCATTGTTTGTTTCAGTCCCACACACCTTGGGGTCTTTGTTTGTGTTGATTTTTCCGCCACTGCGTATGAAGCCAGTAACTGCTTTTTTATCAGTTAATAGACCAGCTCACCTGCTCATAAGCTAAAGTACATCCTGCAACGGCATAGGTTAGCTTACAGTCTACAGTCTTTTATTTCATGTCATCCTTTCTCTTCACCTATTATATCAAATAAAGTAAAAAAAAGACCACAAAAATATATTTTTTTTAAAAATAGGTAAATCTCATGTCTACGTTTGCTTGCTGGGTTCCTGAGAAAGAAATAAAGGGACAGTTATTGTGTGTTGCTGAGGCATTTAGGATCCTCTGCGCCTTGCTTTGTTGGCATTTTTCATTTCTTTCTCTTCCACTAACCTTAACCTACACCCCTCACACACAACTAAGTGCATCCACACACTTATACACCTGAAACCCACAGATAGCATGGCAGCCTACCTCAGTTGTGCTCCACCCCATCTTGGTGAGGATAAGCAGAGTGCTTCCTTCATCATAAGTTTCGCAGGCCTGCTCGAAATTTTACCTCATTGCGTGGTGAGCGCCCCACGTCATCACCTTCGCCATCTTCCTAATTTTTTGGTAAAACCTTATTTGTAAGTTAATTAAAGCTACTGTAAAATTATCAGGAACCATGCCTTAAACTTTCATTGCTATGCTGATGATACTCAGTTATTTATATTCAATTCAAATCAGTGTGTCTTCAAGATGTCAAAGCCTGGATAACCTGTAATTGTCTTATGCTGAACTCAGACAAAACTGAAGCTATTTTACTTGGGGCCAGAATTGTCAAACGATATTGTTATTATGGATGGCATCGCGTTGGCCCCCAGTACCACTGTGAGGAACCTGGAGTGAGGGCTTATTTTCAATCAGGACATGTCCTTCAACCTGCACGTTACACAAACTTCAAGAACTGCCTTCATTTATGTAACACTGCTAAAGTGAGGAACATCCTGTCCTAAAGCACTGCAGAAAAAATGGTCCACACATTTATTACTTCCATGCTTGATTATTGTAATTCTCTACTAGTGGGCAGAATTAAGTCTCTTAAACCTCTCCAGCTTATCCAGAATGCAGCACTGCATGTTTTGTCAAGAGTCAAGATTAGAGGGGTTATTTCTCCTGTTCTAGCGTCCCTACACTGGCTCCCTGTGAAATATAGAATAGAATTTTAAAATTGTTCTATTTACCTACAAAGCATTAAATGGCCATGCACAATCATACCTCAAAGAACTCCTCATACCTTATTGCCCCAACAGAGCAAAGCGCTCTCAAAAAGGCAGGGCTGCTTGTGGTGTGGTGTCACAAAGGTTAGAATGGGAGCGAGAGCATTTAATTATCAACTACAGAACCAGGATTGGGAAAACTTTAAATTAGTTAAAAAAAAATTTGTCATTTTATTTTGCTGATTTTATTCTGATTGTATTTTAACTTGTGTTTTATCGCATACATTCTGTATGTTATGGTTTATTTCATTTAATTTCGATGCATTTTGTGCTTTGGGACCATGTCTTTTGGTGGTTTTGAAATTTAAATAAAAATTTAATTTATTGATTGATACATAACATATGTAGCTAATTTACATAAATAACCTACGTAATCCAAATCATGAGCTTTTACTTAATCCAACCAAACTGTGAGCATTTCACAATGTTAAGTGACAGAACTGGAAATGGAGCTGAATGGTTGAGTCATTTATCTTAGATCAGTATTCAGGATTTAATTCTGAATTTTATTAAATATATCTAATACCAATATAACTTATTGTTAGTGTTAATAAAATGCCTTTTTCATGGAGCTGTAACAACCATCACATCTCCAAAAAGGTATTGTGACAGCCAAACAGAGTCTGCATGAGCTCCACACACACTGTGGAGAAACATTAAGTATGAGAAAATGGATTTAATAGGATACAATGAGAGCCATCCTAGAAATATCTGCTCTGGCAAAGATGGCAGACTATTTGGAAACAGGCTTATGAGTAATTTCAATAACTCTAACTTTTCATCAGAGCTCTAAAGCAGACCAAAAAAGACTGTAAATAAGGAGCAGAAGTTCATGTTACCTAGTCTTTAAATGCTCTTTGTAAGAAATATTTAAAAATCTGTAATCCATCTATGCATATTTCTATCAGCAGTGTCTGGGAATTAGTGTAAGCATGGTCATTAGATTAATAACAGTCCTTCAGTGTGACTCCAGCTTCTTCTTGTTCCTCATTTTCCAGAATCTGAAGATGCATGTTGGAGAGGACATGATAACAGAGCTTTTAATCTGAATGCAGATGTTATTTACTAAGCAGTGTTAATTCTACCAAGCTATGACAATAAAAGTGAACTAAATTAATAGTGACCTTTGAAATTAAAAACTACATCAATATATTTTGTAGTATTGTCCTCGGCATTTTTGTGTACACCATGACACATAGCCAGCTGTTGTTACAATAAATCCTGAATCTAATATGGCTCCAGGTTGAGTTGAGTTTAGAGTGAAAAGCAAGAGGAGATTACCACTACCTACACATGATAGAGAAAATTTGCCAGCAAGTCTGCTTGCTGATGTCTAAAACACTGTAGGATTAGGTCTGTGCTGAACTGGCTGACAGGTTGTAACCTTTAAAGATTAGCGGCTACTCCAGCTGATGCTGCTGTTCACTGTAGTTACACTGCAACATTTTCCATTTCACAATTCACAACAATTTATATACAGCTGTCTAGCTTATAAAAGATTCATTTAACCTTTTCTTGTTAAATAGTATGTCAAGGCTAATAGGCCTTGTCAAATGGGCTGGCCCAAATTAAGTGGTAATGTTTTTTCTGTGTACCTTTGGGATTAATTGCAACACAGAGTCTGAATCAGGCGATATCATCCAATATCACTATCCTACCTAACTAATGTTCTTGTGGCTGAATTGGAGAAGTTTCCAAAATATTCCCTGAACAGTGGAGACTGTAATAGCAGAAGATTAATGCCCATGACGATCTCTTATGTCACCATCAAGTACATTTTTTCACTTTGCTGAGCACATTCATGCTCCCCCAGAGGACGAACCCTTTCCATGCACAACTCGCAATACACCTTGTAGCATAGCACTGTGGCAGTAGCCTTGTAGGCTATTGGTGGTGGGCAAGTGGACTGCAAAATATGTCAAACTCCGGGAGAAAAACATTCATATTTCCCAAAGAATTAATCATTATGTGCTTTGTGACCTCCTGACTCTTCCTCTGAAATCACTATTGGGCCAATGTTTTCACTTGTACACAGGAAATATCAAAATGTAATGAGCAGATTACCATGTAATCAATTGAGAGCTTTCATGCTGTCCAGAAGGTGAACATTTCCATGAATGAGTATTTCTTGTAGCACCACCATTAGGGCAAAATGTAAATACTCAAACAATGGACTGACATGAATTTTGCCAAGCAGAGATTCATGCTCCTGAGAGGATTTACCCTTACCTCTTATGCATGCTGATATGGGCTCCAGTCCCTATGACTGAATAGGAAATTGATAGAATAAGAATGGATGGATAGACAAGACATTTAACTCCAAGGCATGTAACTCAATCCACTGATGAAGACCTTGAGAGAGAGCAGCCGAAAGCCCTGTAAAAAGCTAATAAGTAGATTTTGAATTGAGATACTTTACAATAATGTTATTTCCAAAGTCAACTATACCCTTTTGCCTCCTTCTTCCCCTTCTGTTTTTTATGTATATCATATGATAAACCAGCAGTAGAAACAATGGGAATCTGTTGCATATTGAACAACAGAAAACAGAAATCCAGCAAACCAAGCATTTAATTATTGTTGTATATTTGCTGTGTGCACAGTTATGACGCCAAAAGGTCCACACACAGCCATCAGCGATCAGCCGGTGAATTCCATACTGCATGCGTTGTGGCGAGAGAAAGAGGAGAATGATTTGAAGGAGCATTTCTTCAGGGAGCCCAGTGACTGCCATAAGTGTGATGAATTGACTGGTGCCAGTAACTCACTTTACTCCGGGCTCTGAAGAAATGTGCAGATGAAACACAACACAAATGAAACCAACCTCTTTATGCACAAGGTTTGTCTTGTCAACCAATATCAAAACTACACCTATGCCACATGGTGAGATTTTGGAGCTATATGTTACACAGTGGGTCGTTAACAGTCATGGGAAAATCAATCATTTTTTTCTCCTTAAGATTTCATATGTGATTTTTTTTTTATCTGAAATCGGGTCCTTCACCATCACATAGCGGGAGGAGACAACAAAAAGCAGGCAAAGGGTTAAACAGTGCCGATGCCACTCCTCACCTTCTTCTCCATCTCTCTTAGCAGAGTTCACTGTCCTTGTTGCCGTTATATTTCAATCTACCATCTCATTTAAATTCAGCATTTTCCTTTGTTTCTTTGTCTGTTCTGTGCAACCAGCAGCATCAATTAGCAAGACATGATTTTGAACCTCTAAATGCAAATCACTTGACATCCAGTGTGTTGTCCTCAGTATTCACTTAGTTGTTCTGTGTTCTTTCTATGGAGTCAGATTAGTCTCAGTATTAATGAGTGCAAGCAGAATGATTTAACAGATATTTATATGAATTGCGGCATTAATATGAAAATTACTCCCTCCTCATAAGTACACACGCAAAAAAGTCAATACATTTATTTCAAATAATAAATATTTGAGTATGCATCAGAAGTACATTTATAAAAGTTATTTGTTTTACAACAAGTCAACCATGCTAAATATTTATGTAGAGAGACTAATTTATATATCCTGAAACACATCTGTGAATACCTCTGTGTGCATTTGTTAATATTGAGACTGATCTGACTCCATACTTTTCTGATTGTCAAGACAAAACACTGTGCATCTGGGTAAAAAATATAATCATTTTATGTTGTCTTTAGAAATTTCAGTAGTTGTAAAATGAAGGATCTCGCACGTAGTGACAAAACCACAGAGAATCATCCAGACTTTGCCGTTCCCCTCAGCTTCACCAATTGTTTTATGTGCTTTTATTTTGTTGTTTCAGTTTTAGGGCCGCAACTTCACTTTTGTTTTTAAGAAATGTAGCTTTTCATCATTTTCGTGTGTCCACAATGTGCTCCTCTGTCCCTATCTTTAGCCACACACAGGAAGGAAGCACTGACATTTGTCTTCTAAAACGTCTTCTAAGCCTTAATAAAACTGCTTCCAGAATGGGCAGAGGATTTTGTTAACCTCCCAGTCTCTCCGTCTGCTAGCCACCAGCCTTCACATAGTCTCTGCTCAGCACCTCAACCTCTTCACTGCCCATCTCTTCTCCTGCCAGTGCCCAGGCCGTCCAACTGACTTATCCTGCTCCTCCCAGCCCTCAGGCTGGGCTAACATTTCAGTTAACATTGGTATGGTGAAAGGCACCCAAAGCCATGAAATCAAAGTTCTAGCAAATTAAAAAAAACACTGTGCCATTCATATCTAAACTTAGTTCAGAATAAAATAAAATGATACAACTGGATAATGTATTCAGCATTCTTCTACAAAGCTCAACTTCAACTTAAAATGATCAGCATTGCAAAAGAATTTGAAGTGAGCTGATGTTTTTTTTTACTCCAGTGCAGCTTGTGACTGTTGAGCTTTTTCAGTAAACAAGTGGAAGCCAGCCACACTTTGATTATACGGATGATTAGAGAGAGTTTAATGCATTCAAGCATTAGCATTCAACTTGCCAGAGCAATATGGAGGACAAAAATGTAGCTAATACAAACAGGCAGTTTGTGTTAACACTTATAAGCCATAGCATCTGATGCAGATGTGGATCCAGTATACTTTGGTCATACATGTTTAAAGTTCACCAGTGCCCAGAAGTCCTTCAGAGGAACAGCACTGAGCCACTGGTACAGGTATGTGGGCGACACATGGGTTAAAATTGAAACCCAGGAAGTGCAAACCTTCACAGAACACATCTTCTTCACCACCCACTGGAGCATAAGCTAGGGGTCATCAGAACACTGGACCACCATGCTGAGAACTAACCAGCCAGTGCCAAAACCCAAGAAGAGGAAAAGAACCACCTAAAGGAGGCACTTCCAGCGTGTGGATACCCTAAACAGACCTTTGTGAAAACAGCTACAAGATTCAGGGAGAACACCAACACTAAGGGGGACGAGGAAAAGAAGAGCGAACACAACAACATTGTGATTCCATACGAGTCTGGAGTATCAGAGAAGCTCAGGAGGATTTTCAACAAACACCGCATCCGAGTGTTATTAAAACCCAAAAACACACTAAGACAGATACTGGTCCACTCCAAAGATTGCACACCCAAACACAATAAAAGCAGTCTGGTGTATGAGGTCCAGTGCAGTGAGGAATACACACACCTGTTTATTGAGGAAATTAAACAACCACTAAAAAAACGCATGGCTCAACACAGAAGAGCCAACTCCTCAGATCAAGACTCAGCAGTTTATTTACATCTGAAGAATAAAGGACACTATTATTATTATTATTATTATTATTATTATTATTATTTCATTGTGTTATTTTAGTAATTGTTCCTTGGAAAAAGAAACCTATACTTCATGGGTTTATTTGNCACTTGTGATATACACATGATTTTTCTATCTATATATCAATATATTGTTGTTTCTTTATTGATTTTAAACATTAAATTACTTCTACATACCACTGGCCTATGGCTAATACACACACACACATTTACTGTTTATTTCATTTTATTTTATTTATTTAATGAACTGCATGAAATGAATTGTTCTTTTGTATTATCTTTTAAGCTTTGGCAACATTGTTCTGTGACATTCATGCCGATAAAGTTGAATTGAATTAATGCATTGGAGGCTAACATTCAGCTGATTGGCTGTTCAAATTTAGGCTTTTAGAGAAGAACCATGGCAACTGTAGGATTGGAGAGAGAGAGAGAGAGAGAGAGAGAGAGAGAGAGATTGTGAACCTGAAGGGTGGTGTTGGCTTGCGAAGTGTTACACTGTGTAAACCTATGCCCAGATCTCCTAGGCTGAGCTTCATTAAACAATGCTGTGTGTCATCATGAGTCTCTGAGACCTTCTTCAACACACCTCGCTCACATTTATTTCCATAACAAATTGTCATCAAAAACTTTGATCGTCAACAAAACAATCACTGGTAAAAAAAATCTGTTATTTCAATTTGTATATTAATTTATATTATTATTATTATTATTATTATTATTACTTTGCCAAGATAAAAAAAAAATCTGTGCAGTTTCTATCACTCAGCTTTGAACAATTAAGACTTGAATAAGAGTTCATTGTCTGGGGACCCTGGCTGATCCCTCTGTGAGCTGTGCTCTGGACAAATGTGTAATATAAAAAATGTTAAAATTGAATAAGTAAAATGTGCCTGATATCAAGTCACAAGCAATGTTTCCCCCACACATTCCTGCCGGAATCAGACAGAAGAGCTGGAATGTTTTTGTTAGTTTGTTTTTTCACTTCGTAAATGGGTAAAGGCTAATGAAGGGTTGTTTGATAAGAGTAAACTGCAAACAGCATTGATGTTAATATCATGAAAACATGTATGACATTGTAGTTAGCTGTGGCTTAACAGCATGCTGAAAGCTGTGTTACAAACCAGAACTGCAATCAATGATAAGTTTTAAAATCAATAATTTAAACAATACAGTAAATATAAATGTTGCCCTTGATCTACTTAGATTCTCATTAATCTCATCCACTTGTAATCAATCAATCGATCAGACTTCCTTTTTCAGGAAAAGTCATCGTCTCATCTCAATTAGTTGATTTGATGAGCCATCAGCGAATGGTGAGATTAAACAAGAATAATATGGAGTGGCACTGCTGTGACACAGTGCCAGTGCACATTTTATATGCTGGTTTGCGACCTAAATTTAACCACTCATTCAGAAGTGAGTGTATGTGTCTTCCTTTCACTAAGGAGGATCATTTATTAAAGGACGTTGAAACAGAAATCTCACATGCTGGGCTCTGGTTGTGTTTTGACTTCAGTGGCCTCCTCAGGGCCTCATTAGGCTGAGGATGACTAGTGTAACTCTGTTTGTGTCTTCCAGGAAGCCCTGCCCCAGGACCCGATGAATAATACAGTGATGACTGCAGCTAAAGTGCTGCTATTTAAGGAGTTTCTATGGTGTTTGCCGGTTTAAAGAAGAAATATTTCATGTCTCATATCTTTCCATCTGTATCTCTGTTTCTTATTCTCAACTGAATTCAGTTTAATTTAATTTAATGTAATTTAATTCAAAACAAGACAAGACGTCTGAACCCCCAGGTTGCTCCAATACAGTATTCATGACACACCAAAGTGATGGATAGTACGAGTAATATACTGCACTGGGAGCTTTGCTTTGGAGAATGTACAGTACAGAAATTTACAGTTTGCACTGATGATAGCACTGGGGGGAAGTTCACAGACTCAAGTAATAAGACAGGTCCATCCCCTTGGGAGTATGAGCATGCTCAGCAAACTAAATAGCAATCTGATATGATCTCATATTTTGTCAACATACAAAGTTGTGACCGAGACGGAAGGGTTCATCCTCTGGGAGTATGAATGTGCTCAGAAATCTAACTGCCAATCTGTCCAGTATATTTTCCTAATTTCTTGTTTACAGCTCATGCATGTCCATTTCGAATTTTATGTAAAGCTGACAAGGTTTCTGAAACCAAAGTATTCAAAGTGACAAGCCCATCTAAAGGTAGTGCTATGCTTAAGGTCAGAGGTTCAGCAAATTTATTAGGAATCATCCTCTGCAGAGCATGAATGAGTTTAATAAATGGCATGAGACCCATGCATGTCCCTACCAAATTTTCTTGCAATCAGGCCAGTAGTTTTTAGCATATTGTGGTCCAACACATTCTCATCTCATGCGTCATATCTGACGCTTTCATCCGGAGTGACAAAGCGTAAGGATTTTACGCTAAAGGTACCCTTCCGTGTCCGTATGAAACGCTCCCGTTTCCTACGTTAAAGCAACACAAGGGAGGCTAACGGCCGATGTGCTAACAGGTAGGGTTAGCCGGTCGACATGCATACATTCAGTGACTTGGGTTTATGCACTAACATTTCGGATGGTTGTGGTTAGGGTAGGGGCTTCGGGGGGCTGTTAACACTTTTATCACGAACGTAGCTACCTAGCTAGCTAGCACTTCCAGTCCGAACCGGACGCCCCGGAGTGTCTCATACAGACGGTTCCGGAAGCGTCTCATACAGACGCTAAAGGGTACCTTTCGCGTAAAATACTTTCGCTTTGTCACTCTTTCTCAAATCGTCGGTATATGACGCCCTAAGATGAGAACGGGCTCTGTGGTCGAGATTGTTGGACAAAGAAAAATAATATGGCCACCCTTCAGAGCTGCTACAAAGCAGGTAAAGTCTTCATTGGCACTGAAAGATTTTTATGCATAGCTACAGCAGTAAACAAAATGCTATAAACATATATCCTCTTACTGAGGTGTTGGAAGTATAAAACATATTTTTCTAAATAAATGCATTTCAGATTTCCTCCCCATGGAAATGGACTATTTTGTTCATTACTGTGGGCAGTTCGATTTATTTTTCTCTCACTGTGTGTGTGTGTGTGTGTGTGTGTGTGTGCGCTTCATCTTATTTGTCTAGCTGCGCAAGTTTTGACTGCCAGAGGTGAATCTCTGCTTGTGTCAGCAGCTTGACTATTTATAGCACATCATACAGAACTAAAATAGTACCATCCACCATATCAGTGTGTGATACTGTGGTTCTACCAGCACAACCTCACAGTGTAGAGATGTGTATAGATTAACGTTAACTTGTCTATGTCTGATGGCTCGCTACTGCGTGACTCCATCATTAAAGCTATTATATCATGTGGCTGAGCACCATTACCACTAACTAAGATGTTGTGGATTTCCCCTATTAACACTAATGAAATCCTGGCGATAGACACTTCTCTGCACACAGGAGGTGACAGATGGAAAAAGTAAAATTCCTAATGATCTAACAGAGACCTGGCCAGTACATCTCCCAGCTCTTTGGGGTGTGTGGTTGGATATAGAAAGTGTCCAACTTTGACACTGGAGACTGCTATTCATATTGTGTTTCTTTTAACCATGACTACCATCATCCTCTAACCTTAATCCAGTATTTTTTACTGCATTAAACTCAAGCAAACCCTCACTTTCATATTTTTGTAATGCTCAAATTTGTTGTGGTGGTTCAACATCTAACAAAATAACCAGCAAGTGTTCAATTTTAATTGTGGAATGTGAAGACACAGTTTTGCTTCAGATTAGCAAAACTAAGAAAAAATTTGAAGAAAATAACCCCAGTGTTCTTAGAGGTAGCTATGGTACTGGTCTGAACACATTTTAATGGCTAGAATTTAAGGTAAATGTTGTAGTTGGGGTTAGGTTTTTGTTAATAATACAACCCAAGGTCAACACAAGCACATAAAACCCCACTTGGACGTGAATGTCTAACAGATGCATTTTTTATGAGCATGTATGATGTATGATGTATCTTCTGGAGACACCTGTGTCAGTATGATTACTATCTGAGTTTAAGAAGTGAAGATACCCAACACTAAGCAAAATGGCATTAGACCATTTGTCAGGTGAGGATTAGCTGGAGGTGAGCGCTAATAGTGGATGGCATGAAGAGGAAGAAGCAGGTTGGTGAAAAGCTCTTTATACTGCTTAGGCCAATCCTCCGGCACGTTTCCCAGAGCTAATCAAGCCGCACGGGGAGCATGAGTTAGCCAGAGGGAAACGGGTTCATCTCAGAGGAAGAAGACATCACTAATCACTGTAATGGTGTTAGTTGGACTGATATTGTTCTGGACCACTGGCTGCACCCGCACACAAACAGTTGCTTGGCATTCAGCAGGATTTCCTCTTGGCTATCACTACTTGCTTCACATGGCTACATTCTTATCTCCCTGTCTTATTAGGTCTGTTTGTTAATGAGAAGCCATTTTATGCTGCAGAGACTGTGATACAGGGATTTGTTGCGCGATACACGATAGATTTGGAGACTAAAGAGAAATTACAGTGATTATGTTGACTGAAAATCAAGGAAATGGAAGGCCGGGCTGGACCTATGTAGATGGCATTAGTTGAAGTGGGAAATTCAGATTATTTAGTTTTGCAAGCCCAAACTTGGTGGACTTCCACACTCCAAATATGTCTACATAATTGCTGACTGGAACATGCCGGGACAGCCAGCTACATTATGTTGGATGATCCAGATCCTGGGCAGGTTTAACAACCACAACTCAAACCAGTAAACTTGCGGTAGTAGCTCATCAGTTGCCCCATAGGGACACTGTAATATTTTTGGCAGAGTTTAAATGTGTTCATCCAAAACAAAATAAGTTAAAGAACTGTTTGTGTTTGTTTATCTTCTCATGGTTTTATTTGCTGTGGCAACGATGTGGTCTGTCGGTCGATCAGTCCACCACTTTGGTACAGACTGTATTTTCTTGACCTTTATTGGATGGATTGCCATGAAATTTGCTATGGAGGTTTGTGGTACCCAGAGAATGAATCTTAATGATTCTTTCTTCTTGATGGTTTTATCCTAAGATTAGGATAATTCCTGATGGATTTATCCTAATCTTCATCTGCTGCCATCAGCAAATTGATGAGAGAAATGTATCAACAACTAGATGGACTACAATTAAATTTGAGATAGACATTCATGACATTCTTGGATGAATTACTTTGTTCATCCCTGACACCTAGCACCACCATTAAAGTGGTTATTTTCAGTATTTCTACAATATTAATCCATCAAATGACAAAATGAAAACAACGTGAAAATGTAACGGTAGTGATGAACCTAAATAGCTCTCCACGTCTTTATACTGAGTTTCAGCTTCTTGTTGAGCTCCAAGAACAGCCACAATTTAGGTTTTTAGAGTTTGTTGTTGGTCCTGCCTAACATATTGTGGATGTAATAAACACTCCAGCCCCTAGGGGCGGCCAGCCACTAAATATGTACTCTTGTTAATAATTTGCCGGTTTCAGCCCCATTCATCTCTAAACCCATTTATCAGTCAAGCCTGAGTGTGTGTTTTGTCTGCTCTGGCCTCTTGTCAGTTGACAGGCAGGGTGGTGGCCATGCAGTGGAGTCGCATGTAATTACTCAGCCTCCCAATGTCTACTGCCTGTAGGTGGGATGCTGACAGTAACACTCCTCCCCCACTGTCAACCCTCTCACTAGGAGTAATGAGACACGCCACACACACATGCATACACTCAGCACAAAGACCATCCCTGTGTGTGTGTGCGTGTGTGTGTGTGTGTGTTTGTGTGTGTGTGTGTGTGTGTGTGTGCAAGTGGATGGGTGTTGCTGTTTGTGTGAGAAATAAAAGAAATAGCACAAAATAGCAAGGAGGCTGGTGCAAGACGAATTGCACTGTCACTCAGCTTTTGCGAGGGTGTTAAGACTCTAAACTACCTGATTATATATTCCTTTTTTTTTAATTGTCAAGTGAGAAAAAGGAGGAACAAGAGTGTGTTAATGTTAATGGGGATTACAGGGACTATTAGAGGCAGCAGACGGCTAAGAGAGACAAAGACACAGCACTGAGTTCTGTGGAGCGATGGTGTGCACATGCACCTGTGTGTGAGTGTTTATTCACTCACATACATATCCCTCCTGCACTTGGGGCGGCCCGCCAGGCAGAATTGAACAGCTGGATGCAGCTTCTTCAAACCCACACAGAATAATAGCTGCAATTTGGCACTTGATGAATCCCAGGGAAAACAGAAATAATTTCTCCCGCCTCCATTATGCCTTGATAGCACTCCTCCAGCTCCATCTGCACAGGCTAATCTGAAGCTCAAGTGTCTGTTCAACAACAAATGCTGTTTAATCACTTGTGAACATCCATATGTTTTCATTGAAAAGGGTGCTCGACATCAGCAACTCTCAAAAAAGGAAAAAACTGGTTTTCATCCTGCGATGCTGCACATGCTGCAACACACACAAGAGTCCCATCAACAGAGTCGGACATTTAAGGAAACAGACAGTTTGCTGTCATGACGAAATGAAGAGCTAGATCACTTTAATCATTGTGAGCTATGTAAAGAGACAGGAGAGAGAAAAACTGTAAATGTATCTCTGTCTGTCTTTTTTACAAGTTGTATGGCATCATCTAAAGCGGCAAGCTAGCGACTGATGCATCCAACGATTGTGCGTTTTGATCAGCGCTGGAAATATGCTCTGTTAGGACTATTACCAACTATTTAGAGATGCTGAAAGCGGCACTGAAGTAGCAGTGGTGGAATTCTGGAAGAAGTATGCATGACCTTTAGATGAAATACATTTCATACAGCAATGAAAAAGAAACAACTTTAGTGTAAACTGAAACTGAAGTAACCTCTGCGGACTGTTAGTAGGAGATGAGAAGTGCCCAGCCGTCCAACTCAACCTCCTCCATTTGAGGTTTTGTGGCACAACAACAACCGCCACACTACTTTGCATCTGAGAGAGTTATTGTTTGCTCAACAAGGGGTACTTGTTAAGAGGTAGTCCAGCAGTTGTAGTGCCAAAAAATTGGGAGACTCATAAATGCCTCCATCCTGGACTTGGCTCCGTACTGGCTGCAGAGATGAGAGGGTAAACCAACCATTCCCTCAGATATGCAGTAATCAGTATTTTTGCCACTTAGGAGAAGACTACCCAACAACATATTGTACAGTTGATAACATTAAAAAGCATTTCTTGCACATCCATCTGACCCAGAGCAACATTAGCATACACTGAAGGTCATGTTTCTGCTGCCTGACAAATCTAAGTTCACTATTCACTCTCCTTTAGGCTCGGTTTAGTTCTCTGCCAACTTTAAAGAAAAATATCTGGCTCTTTAGCTGCTAAACACTCCACCATGTTCACCAGCTAGCTGCTATGCTACTATGGCTGATTTGTGGTGTTGGGTACCATAGAGCGCTACAGTTTAATAAGAGCTTTCTCACTAAAAAAAGACAGTCTGCTGCTGCTGCTGGAAACAAGACTGATGAGAGAGGTGAGACTGAGAAAAACAGTAACGTTGCAGTCCGGAAAAGCAAAGCAATTAGCTTTATGAGGCTAAAAAGTTCCTCAGAGTTGATGGCAATTCTCACACCACACAATAAACAGTCAATATTAATCAGTGCAGCTTTAAATATACAAATTACTGGCATCTTTAATGAACAGATATGAGTATTAGTATCACTGTATCATCTTTAAAGACCTAAATCAGTTGACCTCCACTTCTCCCAGACCTTATTAAATTTTCCGGTGTAAATGGCTGAATTAAGCACTTGACACTTGATCTGGAGAAGCTGCTGTATTGCCCCCTCCACCCCCACCCCCTTGTCACTGTTGATACCCTCACGAGACCCCTCTCAGCGCTGAGGTTAAAGGTCACCTTGAGAGGGGGCTGAATCTCTGGGGACATTAGAGGAAGAACAAAGGGTGGGTCATGTGACTGGAAGTGAAGCGTCTTTTTTCTTTTGTGCACCACATCTGCGGCAGAGGTCCCGAACAGAGCTGCACACTGCACGAACACAATACAGAGACACTGTGTTGTTTTCTGTGTGTGTGTGTGTGTGTTTTACTCAGGCCTAAATAGCCTCCATTCATTGGTTCTTACTGAAGCGGACTGGGTCTGGACAGGGGAACTGCCCTACTAATTACCATTTGTTATTGCTCCGGTTTGTTCGGCTCTGCAGAGACCTTTGTTTTCATGCCGTGTACCAGGAGGTGTCCAGCCCCATGGTGTACATTGGCGGTGGTAGTAATAGGTAGGGGATTGCATTGAAAAGACCAAGGAGTGCACTCTGGAAGTATACAGCACCATAAACTGTTTTCAGGACTGTTAGAAGCCTGAACAGCCACTGTGATTTATCAGATTTTATTTGTGTATATAGTCTGAACGCTATTCATCCAAAACCTTCAAAATCTAGAAAGTGCAGCACGAGAGGATTGGTCCATAATGGGAAACTAATGTGACGCTCACCTTGACATCAACATGAAAGACAAGAGACAAATCTACAGTTCTACCCAAACTCTGTTCTCTCACAACTGGTTTAAGACGTTTTTCTCAAGTTGATTTACACTTGAAAAGAGGTTAAATGATTTCACTTTTACCTCAGGCACCTGCCTACAGAGCTAAACCTGCAAGGCTGATGTTACTTTTTTTGCATCTGTACACAAAAGATCTGATGCTGCATTGGGTGATTCACTCCCTGAACTGTTTAAAAGTGTATTTTAAAGGATATTTCAGGTTTATTAGAACTTGGATCTAACCGTTTTAGGACATTGTCCCTTCTCGTTATAATAAAACTGTACTCAGCAAAGTAATATATATCAGGATATCAGGAAATATAGTTTATTACTGCAATAAAGTTTTAAAAGACAAGAAACTCGAGCAGTCAGAAGGGCAGATAAGCTGTAAAGACAGTACAGGAAATGTCTATGTACAACAAGTACAGTCTGTTAAAGTTGAAGCATGAAGTTGATCTGTAAACCAAGATGATAGTTTGGGTCATATTTCCACAGTTAGGCCTTTTCATCAATGCTTTCTCTTTTATATACACTTCTCTACATCGGGGGTTTGTTTACAGCCACCCTGTGTGCCGACTGCTTGTGGGTCTGGACCCGTCAGGACTCCTTTTTAGTAATGTACAAAGTGTCTCTCTGCAGTCAGCCACAAACCGAAAAAAAGAAGCCGGACAAAACAGGAAAAATACACACCCTCCATCTGTCGCTGAAATCGATCATTCAAGCTGTGAAT
Source organism: Lepomis gibbosus (assembly GCA_029875015.1). NCBI lineage: Eukaryota > Metazoa > Chordata > Actinopteri > Centrarchiformes > Centrarchidae > Lepomis > Lepomis gibbosus. The sequence continues at coordinate 23,097 of JAPMOB010233382.1, forward strand.
TCCTCGTTGAGTGGTGAGTTTAATTTAATTACAATGGATGGATGATATCTAAATAAACCTTTCAGTCACACACGTCTCTCCTGTCCGTAATTGCGCACGCCTCGCTTGCTCACTCACACCGGCGCGCTTTCTCTCTCTCTCTCTCTCTCTCTCTCTCTCTCCCCTCCTGATGCTGTCAGTGTTTCATACACATTCATCATAACAGCTGTTGTAAACCGCTGAGCTAACAGAGGGACCTTATTTGTAAAGTACAACTATTTAGACCGTGTCTTGACTTAATATCTTTTCACAGACACACACAAAGTTTAAGAAAACGCTGCTGTACAAAACATAAATAGGTTACACCAAAGCGATTGGCCAAGATTTCCTGTCCAAGGGAGATACTTACCTGCTGGGTTTCTTGAGGCTGGCATATAAGGATGTACACGTTGGTTAGGGTTAATATCTGGGGGGGGATGTGTTTGCTAGCTCCTGAAATTTACATGGAGATCACTTTGGTTAAGACCTAAGTTGTAATTCCATAAACCATTAACTGCAAAACTGATATATATAGATGCTGAGTTGCCAGCCAAGCTGACTGTGAGAGGAAACCCAGTTATCGACACGCTAACTCCTTTCAGAGAGGAACAGGAATCTAATCCCCAACCTTCTGTCTGTGGCATCTGTGCTCAAACACTACAAGACAATACAAGCAAGTCATCTGCCCAAAAGACATAACACACAGTGCCAGATTACACACTGCAACAAATACAGGAAGTGTAGGGGAGTAATGTGACACATGACCCATCTCTTTGTAGCATTTTCGGCCTTGGTAGTAGCCCACAGGGGCTGATTAAATGGATAAAATACCAATATTGGACCATAATGCATTTAATGAAATCATACTCTTTCCCTTGGCACTTCACACATTGGAGCAGCTGTCTCTTGAGAACCAACCCCCCACATCACTGCTGTCCTGTGGTTAATTTCAGCACCAGAGGTATGGATTTTGCCAATTTTACACTGTATGTACAGTATATGTACATATATGTATGTATATGTTACACTCCGGTAAAAAAAAAAATCCCTTTCCAAGATAGTACAGTCAACCCCCTTTTCTGCAGAGGTGCTGAGGTGTAAAAAACAAAACAAAAAACAGCCCCCCCATTGTTGTGTTGTTGTGACGTGGGGAAGGATTGGCACTCTGAGAGGAAGGCAGGATTTACCAAAAATGTCACATCAAACACAGCAACAACATGCAAAGAATGGTTCACTGCCATTCATCTCAGCATCGGTGCCATGGTTCTGTCTGTGAGCCAAACTAGCATCAGGGCGCCAAGGGCCAATGCACTTAAGCCAAGGAGAGACGCACATAAACATGTCTATACCGTATCTAGGTTAACTTTGTCTGGCCAATCTGCTCTGGTTTCTCTACCCTTAATCTCCTCCTCTGCCTTAACACGGTGGGAGGTACAGCACATAATACCACAGGATTTCCATTCCTTTGCACAGGGTGTGAACAATGAAGCTGGTAAACAATAATACATGTGAGGAGAAGAAAAGAACAATCATTATTTATGGTAGAACAGCAGAGAATGAATTTGACCTATTTGTATTTGTTTTTAAAGTTTTTTGGATTGAGGGCCTGGCCAACATTTTCAATTAATTATACATGTGGTTTTGGCACTCAATACTTCCAGAGCATAAAGCTCTCTGTTTCCTTTCTCTTTCTCTTTTAAATGAAAACTAATTTATTTAACCATTGCTTGAAAATTAGACTGAAACATAAAACCAGCTGCAGCCATGGTGGAACCTCCACCATCTGGCTAAGCAACGGCTAACAATGTTGTTAAAAGTTGTTTAAACTGACTCTTTTTGTTCCATCCACGCAGATATAACCAACTGAATCACAACACTGACATTGTCAATGGTATCAATGTTTGTACCACCGGTAACATAAATGTTAGGGGTGCTTTCACTACAGAGAAATAAATAGAATCTGAATTTCTTCTTTCTAGTAATTACAACATTGACAAAAATTAAGTTCACAATTCAAAAGAAACAACAGATACATTCATTTTAATTTCAGTTGGACTATAAAAGCATTGAGGTAATTGCATCCTGCACATTCTGGATATTACAAACAGATATATAGATTCCATTTTAGACTCAGCCAAACGAGAGAATTGATCCCATACAGAATGTGCTGCAATGCCAGGATTATACGCATTGATCAGCTCTTAAAGGTGGGGAGGGGGGCTTGCAGGATCCCAGGGAAACCAGTACACTGACCAGCGAAACAGAGAGAGATTAGACAGTAGTGAAAGAGAACATTGATCTCCTGCTGCATCGAAAAGGGCACTCCTGTCCCGATGGGTCCAGGGGATCCATCCCCCTACTCCTGCTCTCATCACTCCTCCTTCACCCTCCTCCACCCTCCTGCTTCTACTCCTTCAATCTGCTCGCTGGACCATGCATGAGTATTGTGTCCTTCTGACCATGTGCTGCTCTCTCGCAGTGAATGAGTCTCAACGAGTGAGAGGCACCACCCAAAACAGCAGCAGCGGGGAGCCTTGCATTGTACTGCATAGCTGCCTACACTGTAAAGCTACTGTACAACACTCTGATTTAACTCATCAACATCAACTGCTGGGTTACTTTCACAATCAAACACCTGCATCAGCACTAAAATACTACGGTGCTTTTGGCGTCTCCTTTGCAGCGTGCTTGTTTTTCCCCCCTCAGAAAACAGCCACATGCAACTACAGTGCACACACAATTTCTCATCAATTGCACACGTCAAACTGTGATAAATGAGTCCAGTAGCAACGTAGTGCAGCCGAGGAGTCCCAGCTGCCTCAGCCCAGAACGGGGAAATCGCAGCCAAATGACAGCCAGCACAGCATGCTCCTCTAACCCCCAGTCAGGGGGCAAAGACACATTCACCTCAGGGACAGCAGTAAATATGTTACTACACTATACAGTAACAAGATGGCTCCAATGCATCAACACTCTGCCACATGCATATCTGCAAGAAAAGAGCCTCAGGGAAGAAACTATTGTTTTAAATGAAGATTTTTCTATTTTGGGGGGATGTTTGATGAAATCAAGAACAGACAACAACACAATAAATGCAACAAATCAGTCAAGAACACTTTGAGCAAGTTTACCAGCTTTCCTGCACCCTATGCATAAACATTTACATATTAATATTTCATCAAGACTGCAGGAGTAGTAGTGGCTGGAACATCCATACTGCCACTCAGCATCTCCAGGAGCCCCTCTACAGTACAGAGGGTGGACCGTACCTGTTTGCCAGATGTATAGGGGTTTAGTTTCCACTGCGGTTTGTGCATCCAGTTCCCAGATGGAGAGAAAGAGCAGCGCTGTCCTCCAGAGAGAAGGCAACGGTACCCCTCTTGAGATCCCCAGCATCCCCACGGCTCTGCTGGACAGCCCCATAGCACAGCAAGTACTGTAGTTCCCAATGCAGTGAAGAGGAAAAAAAGCAAGCCTGGCCACGAGGTAGAGAGCCGGACTCAAGTGTGTGTGCTTTCTGCTTCTGCTTTGTCCACACCAGTGTGTTCAGGAAGAAGTAATCCCAGGCAGACGGGGATGAGGTCTCCTCTCGCTCTCCTCGTACTCTCTGTTTCTCTCTCTCTGTCTTGGATCCCTAATAAGAGAGAAGAAGGTCTGGCAGTAATAAAACAGGGAACAATAGATCCCTAAACCCAGCCTGCTGCTGTATGCCGGGTTGATGCAGCGCCTCCCTCCCTCCCTCTCTCTCTCTCTCTCACACACACACAGACACATGCACAAACACCCACCCTCTCTCCCCTCCCACCCTCTCACTTTCTCTCTTCCCCTTTTCAAAGGGCTCAGTGAAGCTGCACACTGATTGAAATAGGCAGCTGGATCCAGCAGGTGGAGGTGTGTTTGTGTATTTGTTGTTAAAATGAACATCAAGTGGCTTAAAATAGATAAAAACTACTAACAAAAACTTAGGTCCTCAATTGAGGAAGAAGCTTTTGTCTCAAGAGTTTTTCATGTTAAACCAGAATAATCTCCTTCAAATTTAACTTCTTTGACAAAACTCTCTCACTATTTTTTTACGGAGTAAAACAGGGAAAGACAAATCGGAAGGGCACTTTTTAAACAGAGCACGTCTAGACCTACTCTTTATTATATTATTTACAGAGACCGAACAATTCCCACCATGAGCCAGTACTTGGTGACATAGGCAAAGAAAAACTGAACTTTTATTAGGCAGATACCTCGAGCAGAACCCAGGCTCACGGTAATAATGAGAGAGCAGAAGGAAAGAGAACATACAATATCACAATGCAAATTCAACATGGAGATTTAAAGTAAAGGTAATGTAGTAGTAATACTATCAATATTAATACATATAATAATAGTAATTTAGTATTGATGATATCAATAATAATATAAGAATAATTGTAGCAGCGGATGTTGAACAGGAACATGGGGTCAATAGCTGGCTTGCAATCATAGATCCAGACTCTGCAGCTTTGGGGGCAGAAAGAAAACCAACCCAGTCTCGTTCTCAGTGGCACACTTCAAAATATAATGCAGTGGGTTCCCCTCTAGTCTCCTATCTGGATGCAGCCGTCTTAAAAGAGCTAGAAAGTTCACATGTGAAGGTGAAGTGGGTTGGGTGGATGTATGGGACAAACAAACACGCAACTGTAACCCAGAAGACTGCTGTTCGAGTCCCGTGTGGAATGTGTCCATGTCAGCTGGAGGTCTGAATATTTATTATTGCTAACTTGATCGTGGAGTCCTGCACTTCCTGAAATGACATGAGAGGGGTTTCGTGTTGGAGAATAACTTATTAAACTGATCAAAATTTAAAAACTCGTAGTATCAATAATCGCCAATGGCGCATCACTAGGCTAAGATTTCCTCTCTCTCCACTGTTATTCTTGTGATTAATTAAACCACTAGCAGCCGCCATTCTCGAAGACGCACCACCAATACAAACCATAAAGCCAGTTTATATGCCGACAATTTATTATGTATGCAAAAATCAACATCTCTACCCGCAGTGTGAATGTAAATATTCTCCATCTCTCATCTCCATTATTTCATTAATGATCCAAATCCACAATCCTCCTACCAAAGGCACACTAGAGGAAGGCTGCAACTCCAAAACAATCCTTCAGCATCCCAACTAGTAACATTTCATATTTGGGCTTCAATATTTCTTCTAATCTTCCAACTTTGCCCCCATCAATAAAACTACCAATGATCAGTTAAACTGCTGGAATAATTTACCACTCTCCCATGCGGCTGCAATGCAACAAAAAAATGTCAATTTTCCCTATCTCTTCTCAATGACCACTGTCCAACCAAAAATCAATTGCTATTCCAGAAGAATTTAGTGATTAGTGAGTTGAGTGTACTGAACAAACAACCTAAAATCAAAATCACAACACTACAGAAAAGCAAACAGCTTGGAGGTTTAAATTCCCCAGATTCCATCCATCATTATTTGACTAATCAAATAATGATGCATGGATGGATGCAATACATCATGAAATTTATTAACTTAAATGATCATCAAGAGCCATGGTTAGAAATGATCAGAATGCAACTCTCCATGAAAGATTTTCCATTTTTTTTCAGCAACAATAAAAAAAACACAAACTGCTACAAAGACACAATCATTGCCACAACTCTGGAAGCGTGGTGGAAAATCAGTGAGATCACCAATCACTCTCTCTGTGTACTTTCACCGTAACAAGCTAGCCCTCACTATAAGCTTTATCAAAGAAGAACACTCTTTATTTTGGAGAAGGTGTGTGCCTCTCTGTGGATTCCATTGGGTTCTGTCCTTCCAAGCAAGCATTTCTCAACATTTTTAGATGAAAATGAGTTCCTTCCCCATTGGCCATATTTTGCTGGCATCAATTGCTGATACCAAACAGAACTTTGTATAGCACAAGACAACAACGAGGAATGTTAACATACTTACCAAACCTCCCAATTTTCCCTAGGGGACTCACATTTTTCATTGCCCCCCCCAGGCTCACATTTCTCCCGTGTTTCTCCTGATTTTTGACAAATGGTCGCAACTTTTGTTCTTTTCATAATCACCTGATTCTGGCACTTTACAGTGCCTATAAGCCCCGCAGCTCTACTCTCTCTACTGTTTCCACCTGGATATAACAGATAAACCCCTAAAACCTGCCAGGGTTTCCGAAATGCTTCCTAACAAATCTTTGAGGTCTTAGTGTTGGCAAGTATGAATGGTAATATTCAAATTCTAAATTACTCACATATGACTAAAATATATTCTCTGCACAATGTTTGAGTTTTTTTCAAAATCATCAGGGAAGTTAATCAGTGCATTTGCTCTGTCCAAGTGGTGTTTGACTAGTGTTTTACCGGGAACAATTTCTTGAAGTGGGGTCCTACCACTCAATGCCAGCTCTAGTTCCTTCCCCCGAGCAAAAAATTTTGTACCTGACTCTGCTCTATATCTAATAATACTCTAACAAGCGTAGAAGCCCCCATTCCCCTGTTCTCTTTTTAAGGTTTTATATTTATTTCATGGCTTTCTGTCATTCCAAATATACCTGGCTATGAGTTTGTCCTATTCCATGAACTGTTGGCTTGTCACTTCCAGGAGCATCAGTTGAAAAAGATGGCAGAATATTCTGATATATCTATATTTTTTTTTAGATTGAAATCTCTTTTCCAGAGACCAGGCCAAGACAGCACACCAGTTACAACTGCAACAGAAATACAGCATAGTCAGAACAAACAAACAAGCATCACACATAAAGGAATGGAACGGGTCACATGTGGCAGTTACATTTTCAACTTACATGGCATTTTAACATGGCCTTTAAATTCATTTAATGGGACTAGATCATTTAGATGTAGCAAGTTGTGCCAGTTATTCCAAGACCAGGGAGCGAAGTAAGAGAAGGTTTTTCTCCCAGCTCAGTAAAAACCCTTGGAACCTGGTAAGAGAGCCACCAGGTGGAATGGAGATGAAAACTGCTGGAATTCTGCTTAAGGAGATTACTTAAATATGCCCGCAGTTTACCCAACATGGCCTTATATAGAAAAATATGCAAATGAAGTTGTCCACGTAGACTAGTGGACGGCTAGCCTGCCAGTTCATAAAGCATATAAGGATGAGTACAGGAATCAGAGTTAGTTAAAAAGCGCAGAGGACTATGGTACACAGAATCTAAAAGGAGGAGAGTACTAGAGGCAGCATGCATGTAGACAACATCACCATAGTCCAAAAAACTTAAAAAGGTAGCCTGCACAAGTTTTTTTCTTGCTATCGTTTTAAAACAAGCCTTATTTCTAAAGTAAAACCCCAGCCTTAGTTTCAGCTGTTTTACAAGCTTTTCAACATGAACTTTGAAAGAAAGTTTGTCGTCCAGCCTAAATACTTATAGGATGAAACATTTTCAATTAAGTCCCCATTTAGTGTGTTAATAGTTATATTATCAGGGGATTGGGAACGAGTCCTTGAAAAAGTCATAAATTTAGTTTTCTTAGTATTTAGCACTAACTTGAGGACATGTAGTGAGACTTGACGGTGTTGAAAGGCTAACTGAGGGTAATTTATGGCCTGGTTCAATGAAGGGGCAACTGAATATATCACAGTATCATCCACATAAAGTGGTTTAGCAGTTTGCACAGTTTAGATGTTTGCACAGCCTTTCCAATATTATTTATGAATATAGATAATACGATAGGGGCTAAAATCGAACCTTGAGGAACACTCTTGGAAATCTCTAAAAAGTCTAATTTAAGACCATCTATAGAAACACGTTCGTTCTGTAAGATTTGAAGCAATTGATTGCTGTGTTTCCTATTCCAATGTTACTTAATCTATTTAGCAAAAGCTCATGATCAACAGAGTCAAATGCTTTGGACAGATCCACAAATAAGGCAGTGCAGTGTTGGTTTTTGTCCAAGGCATTTATAATGTAATTTAATAGCAACAAAGTTGCTGCAACAGTGCTGTGTCCAGCTCTAAAACCTGAATGTACATCAGGTAGAATGTTGTGCTCTGCCTAGTATTCTTTTAATTGACAGTTTACTTGAGCTTCCAAAATTTTTGCAAGAATAGAGAGTTTGGAAATTGGCCTATAATTGTGAAGATCTGAGGTGTTGCCACCCTTTTAGCAAGAAAAGCACATAGGCTGCTTTCCATAATTTGGGGATTAAAATGTGTCTGCAGACTACAATTAAAAATGTAGATAGATAGATAGATATTCAGTTGCACCAAAAAGTGAATCCTTTACCTTCTGCAAAAAGTGGTCATAAAATCTGATCTTGATCTAAGTCAGAACAACAGACAAACACATTCTGCTTAGACAATACCACACAATTAGATGTTTTCATTTTTTATATACACATGAATGTGTAACAACAATATTGCCAAAGCATCATACCAACTACATAAGAACAATCAACCACATACATTTCATTAAACAAGTAATTAAAGCATAAAGTAATCAAAGTGTATGTGTGTTTGTGTTGAAAAAAAATTCAAAAATATATTAAAAATTAAAATAAAATAAATAAATAAAGCAGTAAGCGTGTGTGTGCATGTCGGAACAAATGATGAGGATTAGTGTGCCTCTGAACTGACAAAAAGGGACTTTACCAAACTTTATTATTTCTTGAACAGTTGTAGAAAGTCCATTTTTATTTCTGGCCATATTCTCACGCTGGGTCATGGAACGGAACGGTTTAACAGACTCCTTTAACTCCATTCCTGGCTCCAGTATGCTTGCAAAACTCACGGTTTAAGCTTGACTGTTTTTAATTTATTCTCAAATCATTCCCCAAACTTCAGAACTGATGGGGTTCACCCTAGTAGATTGGGAAGTTACATGCTGGCTACTAACACCCAGCACTCTGTACAATGCGTCCCATGTGTCTGACTATTTACGCCACAAACCTCTTCCAGAGAAGATACCACTCATTCTATGTTCACAGCGGCACAGACGAGCACTGTTTCCATCGTTGTCTCCTCCTCTTTGACTTTGACAAACATAAACATGCATCACTCTCCAAGTCCCATAGTGGCTGTGTCTGTTCCTCGGCCACTCACCCTACTCAGATCATGAGAATTAAGTGTGGGTTATTAAATGTCAGATCCCTCCTTTCCTTCAAAAGCTATATTAGTTACTGCAACAAACCAATATCAGATCACAATATTAATTTGTTCTGTTTGACTGGATGGGACATGATGATGTGTAAGCCGAAATAAATCCACTACTCCCAGTCATAGTAAGAAGAAGAAGATACTTTTATTGTCACATACACATACAAGTTGCAAAATTCATTCTCTGCACTTTAAACCATCCCTCAAGTGAGCAGTGGGCAGCTGCTGTGCAGCGCCCGGGGACCAACTCCAGATTTTTATCAGTGCCCGGTCAATTGCACTGACTGAAGAACCTTGCATGTTTTTAATACGCACATACAGTACCTCTAGGCACTGGCAGAGGAGGTGAATTGGCAGCTATTTTTGATTCAGGCCTTTAAGTCAGGTCAAAACCCAAACTAAAATATGATTCTTTTGAAAGCCTTGTTCTTAGTCTTTCAAACCAGTCCTGGAGAACTATCGAGTTTTTATATGAATTTGCATAATTTTTATCAGACCAGAAAAAGATAATGATCTGTTAACTGCATCAGATATGGGACAAGTCTCTGTATTGGTCTTGTTACATCTAAGTGCGGCATTTGATACAATTCATCAGCATATCCTATTACAGAGACTTGAACATTTCATTGCCATTAAAGGAACTGCTTTAAGCTGGTTTAAATCTTACTTATCAGATCGCTCTGGGTTTGACGCTGAGTTCTCTAAGCAAAGTCACCCATCAAGATCAGCAAGGTTCTGTACTTGGACCTATTTTATTCACCTTATATATGCTTCTGCTATGTAGTATCATCAGGAACCACAGCGTAAATTTTCATTGTTACGCAGATGATACTCAGTTATTACCGTTCGATCAGACCTTCAAACATGCATCCAGGATGGATGGCTGGATGCCTTATAATTTTTTGATGTTGAACTCAAGATAACTATAACTGTTGAGGTCATAATACTTGGACCCTTGCATACTATTAGTAATTTTGCATTTCACATAATGTTTGTATGAAATTAATTTGAAGGTAAATAATTGAATGATTTTTTGTACGAAGTGACAGCAGGCTAAACTGGCTATAGATTAATCACTATGGTATTATATCAGTCACATGAAGACTATTAAATGTGTTTACATGTATAAATATATAATTGTATGAACATACAGTATCTTTTATTTCAATCATTTATTTATTCAGTTATTGGCATGTGTTCACTCCTCCTGCTGCCAGACCTGACCACTTCAACACCCCAGACCCTCCCTGCAATCCGCACAACCTCACCAATCCCCCCAGGCCCCTTCAGTCATTTCACAGCTATTAGCTTAATAAAGGGACATTTCACCTGCTGCGCTATGTGGACCCCATGACAAATTAGCCCAGCACTGGCCAGGGTGGGCCCCCTCTATCCCAAACTACCCAGCTGGCATGGTGTTTCGCTTCAACACCAATGCTAGCCAGAATCAAATACACACACCAACTGTGAATGGCCACAGAGTGCATAAATGTTCTAAAAAACAGGATACAATAACATAATATATACAAAATTGAAGATTGTATTTGAAATTAATTAATTTTTAATTATTTTTAAAATGTCACAGTTCAGTGAATCGCTTTTCTGCTGAAGTTGTACTTTGTTGAATCTGTGTTTGTTTTCATCCAGTTTCATCAGAGGTTTAATGATCACCTATGTCTCTGCATGGCTGTGTGGTACCTTTTCTGGCAGACGGCCACTTCCCACAATCCCCTCTGCCATTCTGGACCATGTACATATTTGGTAGGACAGCCTGTGCAGCACGGACATGTGGTTGCATGGGTCACTGGGGCATCTCAAGTAGGATACATGGAGCTAGGAGAAAGCAAGTTGGAGTCAGAGCGAGTCTGAAGGAGGGCTTATCAGGTCTTGGAGGGCCTTGAATCTGAACCTGAATCTCCAGAGTTGGAGCTGCACAGCAGGTCACTAACAGCTCTGCATAATGACATATACAGTAGCAAAACAGTTTATAATGTTAGAATGTATTACAATAATACTAGATGAGACTTCAATGAGCCTCATACTGAGGAAGTACAGTATGATAAAGTATTGTATACTGTATAGTATAGTACATGGACCACGGAACACATTTAAAATTGGTTTTGCCCTTCAAGCAGTATTAGCAATACCACTGCCCAGCAGGCGCATACACACAAACGCACACATCCCTTGATCACATCTGATTTGCTTCACATGACACAAGCCAATCAATTAAACCGCTGATGAATGTGGCTGCCATAGAGGTTATAATTAAAAATCGGTTCTAGAAATTTGGTTTAATTTTTTTTTTGACGTTCAAGCACAAACGCGGTTTATATCCGCTTGCGACTGTTAATTACAGCTAACTCAATGTTAACAGAAAAAACTCACCCCTGCTCTAAATATTCCCGAAGAAGTGTCTCCGTTTATGCTGGATCAGCCTACTTACTGCCTTTAAATTTCTTTCTTTCTTTATTATTTATTTTATTTATTTTTTATTTGCTCCCAGTCCGTTTCACACAGCCAGACGCAGCCATTAAATATATAGTATATGGATAAATGGATTTTATTTTTCTTATGTGAGGATTTCCTACAGATGGTGATGTCATTTTCTAGAGAGCTGATTGGTCAGTAGGCTGCGTTTTCACACACAGCAAAATCAGCAGTGTTAATTCAACACCTACAGAGTTAAATTCAACACTTTAAAAGTGTCTATATTGGTCTACACTAGATCGAGTTAAAACTACACTTTTGAAAGTGTTAAATATTCCAGAGTTCCAGCAACTCTCTAAATAGTTAACATTTAACACTAGTCAACACTAGTTAGTGTTGAATTTACCCAACACCAGTGCGTAGTGTCAAAATTTAACACCAAATGTGTGTTCTTCTTTCAACACTACAGAGTTGTTGCCATATTAACACTACATAGGATGTA
>JAPMOB010233388.1:0-16988 GCA_029875015.1 Lepomis gibbosus
ACTGCCATCCTTTTAATTAACACCTAAAGCACTGCTGAGGGTGCAACTGTGTGTACACTTTGTCACGGTCACCCATGATTATAGTTCACTTTCGGCATCATGCAACACCATGCACCTGGAGTACTCGGACACAGCTCTCGCTTTGGATGTCCAGTGATTGGATAGCCCTGAGAAGGGCCCCCCTCACCCCATACTCCCGCAGCACCTCCCACAGTATCTCACGGGGGACCCGGTCATATGCCTTCTCCAGATCTACACAGCACATGTAGACTGGATGGGCATACTCCCAAGCCAACTCCAGGATCCTTGTAAGAGTAAAGAGCTGGTCAGTTGTTCCACGACCAGGACGAAAACCGCATTGTTCCTATTCAATCTGAGTAGACTTTAGCAGAGAGGCTGAAAAATGTGACACTCTGTAATTGGCACACACTTTCTGGTCCCCCTTTTTGAACAGGGGAACCACCAGTCTGCCACTCCTTGGGCACTGTACCCTCCGAGACAACAAATCCCAGAAGGCCTCCTTCTTCAATCGGACAGTTTCCCTGACCACCGGTGTCCACCACGGTGTTCGAGGGTTATCGCCCTTAAAGGAACCTAAGTCCTTGAGACCACAGCTTTCCCGCTGCGGCTTCAGCAATACAGGCTTTGAACATTGCCCACTCATGTTCAATGTCCCCAACCTCCACAGTAATGCCAGAAAAGCTCCGTCGGAGGTTTGAGTTGAAGATCTCACAGACAGGGGCCTCCTCCAGGCGTTTCCACTTCACTACCCGTTTGGGCTTACGGGGTCTGTCCAGAGTCTTCCCCCTCCCCCTGACTCAGCTCACCACTGGAGCATTGAATGGGACCTTATTGCAAAAAATATGTTCAATGTTGTGGTAAGTAAAATAGCAGGCAGTGTGAGTTGACCTAGGTCCTGGAGGTTGGTTTGATGTGGTGGTGAGCAAGGCAGGCAGCTGATCAGGTCCTTGACCGTAAATCTCAATAGAAAAGTCTGCCATAGAAGCAAATAGATCCAGTAACAGCTGACTTAATGTCCATGTAAGTATTCATATAGTTTGACAAAGGCATAGGAATGGAGTAAACTGGAAAACAGGGAAACAACACATGAATTAAAAATATTTAAAGCTTGGTCATAGCATAATTACCACACTGGTAAACAGAACAATCTGGTGAAGAGCTCCACATTGTTCCATCCAATCAGCAACGGATGGCTGTAGCTTGTGTATAGGAGCAGTGGGAGACAGGAAAGTGTAAACAAGGTATACACAAACATACTAAATTTATTGCGGGATTCTAGGCACTGTCCACAAGGAGAAATGGGCAAGAAACAGCCAAAGAGGGTACAAATTGTGAAACAAGTTATATAGGACAGGGACAGACTACAACGGACAGTAAGGACTGCAGAAAAAATTATCAGTGCCTCCATTCAGAACAGGCAGGAAACATAACTGCAGATCCATCTCACCCCGAACACAACCTGTTCCAGCTTCTCCCCTCTGGTAGGTGCTACAGAGCAGACGGACTCAGGAACAGTTTCTTCCCACAAGCCACCACTCTGAACAGCTGAATTCTGGCTCCCGGTGTCAGGAACAATACTTGTGCAATAATCCAGTAACTCTGCCTCTAATCAGTCACCTGTTTAGTAACTACCAGCTATTATTTATTCATCACCCTTGCGTTCTTTTTTTCAGAGCTCTTCATACTGTTCATATTGTCATGTTGTGTATACTGTATACCAAATCCTCCTACCTCAAATACATAACACCTGCACATAATACTTATTTATTTCAGCATCCTTTGCACTATGCTCCATCACAATGTGTATGTATACCTGTACATCTCATCCATCTCCGACATGTACATAGTTGTTTTTGTTTATAGTGTGTGTATATATGTGTTCTCTATACTGTAGCCTTTGTCTGATTTTCTTATTGTGTAATTAAGCTGTGACGGCCCTGCCTAGTTGGGTGTTTAACTGTTCGGTGTTGGGCAGTGTACTGATTTCCTTTTGTCCCTGAAGGTATCAGCAGCTGCAGCAGCAGCAGCAGCAGCAGCAGCAGCAGCAGCATTCCTTTGATACAATATGTTTGTTACCACTCCTCAACACCCAAGCTCCATACTTGTCACTCATACACATCTACACCACTAATTAACACACTCTACATTGTTGATTATTAGTTTTGTTATTTAAGTTGTAACAATAAATATGTTTATTTTTGGCAATCCTCCGTGTCCTCTCCGCATTTGTCATGGCCTTTGAGCCGGGTTATGACAAAGCACATCATGAGCAATGTACTATCCTGAGTCAAATTCCTTGTATGTGTACACATACCTGGTAATAAACCTGATTCTGATATGACCAGGCAGGGGGATGACCCACGTTAATATCAGTAAGGCATTTCAATGCAGTGAGATTTGAAAGGAATGAAATCCAACACAGCGCTTGCTCTTTTTCTGCTCAACAGGTAAGTAACTTTAACTTAGGTCACTCCTGTCTTGGAAATTTGTTGTCATGTTTGTGATGACTGTTTGTGATTGATTTTTGTTAGCTTTGCGGCAGCAGTAACCAAGCTGAGAGTAGTTACACTATTTGCTGTGTATTTGTCCACTCTGATGGTATATGTTAATATCTATCTGTGAAATGTTAGCAAAACACGACAGCAAATCACCACAACATGACATCAAATTGCACAGCACAACAGCAATTTGCCACTACATATCACTAAGTCTGTTACAATACTCAACATGTTTACCTTTATACTACAACTTGTGTGATACTGTTATACTAGTACAAGACTGATGCTTTTGAAATGCTCTATGGAACTTTGCACACACAACATTTTTTTGACTTTGCAGTAAAGTTTTTTTGTGGATGAATCCAGTTTTCTCTGGATAAAACACTTGCTCAAGACACTTTTTCAAGTTTTTCATTTGTTCTATCCGGTGTAACGAGGAGCCTAATCAAATAAGTTTACTACACCAATGGAACTTCATTTATGAAAAAAAAGTTGAATCTATTCATAATCAATCACAAGAGATTTCATATTTTAGGCTGATTAGATGGGTGTAATTTGCATTTAGTTCCTGCCCAATGCTTCTTTAAGTTTTAAGCTACTCTGCCTCATTTGCTTTTTGGTTTATCTGGTTTTCTGAAATAACTGATTTAACAACTGCTTCATTTTCAGTTTGTAGAAATTTGCTATTTCATTTCAACACCTTTTGTCTTTCTTGGTTTCTTCAAATCTGGTGAATTTCACTCGTCCTTTCTTAATGTAATCTCTCACTAACTTTTCTCTTTCTCAGGAAACATTTGCTGAATGGCAAAATGCCAAGTTCAATGACAATCAAAATGCATTTTCTAAATATACTGTTGCACACCTTCAGAAACAGTTCTGAATGGATATCGAAAGATAAAGTCCAGAAGCAAAAGAGAGAAAGGATTTTCAATGTGGATTCAGACCTTCTTTTCAGCATCCTTAGCTTCCCTTCGCTTTGGTCACTCCTGACCTCTTCTACTCTCTTTCCTCTCCCTCAAGCTTCCTCCTTTCCTCTCTTATCATCCTCTCCATCATTCTACCCTTATCCTATCTCCTTTGGTTATGAGCATGGAGCAGCAACCTTTCATCTCTGATCAGACATGCTGTGCTATCCATGGAAATTGCATAAGGGAAGCGAACGACAGTTTTAGATCAAGAGTCCAAGTTATTGTTCTGACGAGGAAAGTGAGGCATATTATTGGAGCGAGACAAATCAAAAGAGAAAGAAGTAACAGAAAGAGGAAGACAGACAAGTCATATAAATTAAAAGAAAGAAAAAAAGTAAAAAAGCAAAATGATTCAGTAAGTAGGTAGAAGGTTAGCTACTTGTGAGCCATTCATATTCTCGTCATTGCTCTGATGACACTTTATCAACCTATTTCTTTTTCTATTTTGAGATCTGTTCTCTTCAGGCGTAATTATCTCTTATAAATTAAGGCCACAGATTTACTGTGTGTCATATGTCGCAATTGTGATGAACAGGCTTGAGTTCTGCTTGTTCTAATCAAACTGACTTTGGACAATTCAGAGGCAGACACTAAAAGAGACTTTTAAAAGAGAGGGAGGTGCCATGCAGGTGCCATTCTTTGTCTTCCCTATGTTGTGTTGCTAAAAGTGCCTGCACTTTACAGAGTTTTCTGATAGGCAGATAGCTTAACTGCCTACAGCCTATTAGCTGACTCTGCCTGGAACCATGCTCAGCAGCTTCCCAGTGAAGATGACCAGACCAGGACCAAACAGCCTCAGAGGAAACCATACACACTGACATTTTCATTGATAAGATAACCCTCTTGGACAAGTGCTGTATGTCTGAGTGAAGGTGCATAAGAAGGTAAAGCATGTGAACCTGAAAGTATCTGAGGTAGGATTGTATAATCTTCACCAGCTTCACGGGTTCTAACCATGACAACATCACAGAGCTAGTGGATGTTGCCTTGCGCTCCTCCACATTCTGATTGAGGATGCCCCACAGACGCTCAATAGGGTTTAGGTCTGGAGACATGCTTGGCCAAGTCCATCACCTTTACCCTCAGCTTCTTTAGCAAGGCAGTGGTCATCTTGGAGGTGTGTTTGGGGTTGTTATCATGTTGGAATACTGCCCTGCGGCCCACTCTCTGAAGGAATGGGATGATGTTCTGCTTCAGTATGTCACAGTAAATGTTGACATTCATGGTTCCCTCAGTGAACTGTAGCTCCACACTGCCGGTAGCACTCATGCAGCCCCAGACCATGACACTCCGACCATGCTTGACTGTAGGTAAGACACACTTGTCTTTGTACTCCTCACCTGGTTGCCACCACACACACTTGACACCATCTGAACCAAATAAGTTTATCTTGGTCTCATCAGACCACACGACATGGTTCCAGTAATCCATGTCCTTAGTCTGCATGTCTTCAGCAAACTGTTTGTGAGCTTTGTTGTGCATCAACTTTAGAAGAGGCTTCCTTCTGGGCCGACAGCCATTCAGACCAATTTGATGCAGTATGAGGCGTATGGTCTGAGCACTGACAGACTGACTCCCCACTCCTTAAATCTCTGCAGCAATGCTGGCAGCACTCATCCATTTATTTCCCAAAGACACCCTCTGGATATGACGCTGAGTGTTGTGGAAATTATATTTCTGGTGAGGGAGTGAGCAAATAATTGAGTTACGCCAAACTGTTGTCTTTGAAGAATTTATTAATAAAAGAAAATAAACAGAGAAGTACTAAAACACATATACAGATGGTCCAGAGACCTGCTGCCTAGGGCAGCTTCAGGCATCTGGCCCCAAGCTAAGGGATGCATAATCATTTACACAGTTTAGGTTTCTATGTTTTGGTGAACAGATATCCTCTCCCAGCCTTGAATGAACATTTAAGAAGAGGAGAGGAACCTCTCTCTGCTCTGACCTAAACCCTAGTAAATGTGGATGGAGTAACATGAGGAGTATAGAAGAGAGAAATGTTAAGGATAAAAACACAATCAATGTCGGGCAGTAGCGTTGCTACAAGTAGCGCCGTTGCTAGTTTAACTACATTTCTCAGTAGCTTGGTGGTACGCAATTCTCTGCAGGCAGGCAGAATTCGGCACAACACCAACAACTAGCGCTGCAAAATGTCACCATGATGATGCACCATGGCATGACATTTGGAAACCACCTGTTGAATACCACTTATGAACAACATGCTGTAGGCCCATTCTAACTTTAACCTAACTATCCTTATTAGCTAGCTCCTTACATGTTTGCTAATAACTTTTTTGAAGGTGGGCCTTCGATACTGACAACGTTGTGTTGGACAGATTTGTGCAGCAGTGTTTATAATACCAACCATTCAATTCACAGATGGGTCCATTGTTTGCGCGCACGAGAGAGAGAGGGAGAGGGAGCAACCGAGTGAGGGAAGCGAATATACGCTGCAATCAAAACGGATTTTGCCAAATTTACTTTGCCAGCTGTTAATCTACCTGAGGATTACCTCATAGTTAAGGTTCTTTTAATGTAGAGTAGCTAGTAGCTTAGCTCACTACATTTTCAAGTAGCTTGCCCAACACTGAACACAATACATATCTATAAGACATTATAATAATAGTAATTATAAAGTAATGATAATAATAGTAAAAGAACATACAAAGTAGATTAAATGGCTGTGTGATTTCTTATTTTGAGGGCACAGCAAATGTACATTGTCACACAAGCTGTGCACTCACTACTTTATATTGTAGCACAGTGTCATTTCTTCAGTGTTGTCACATGAAAACATATAATAAATATGTGAGGGATTTACTCATTTTTGTAAGATACTGTACATTATCCAGTGTGTCTTTGGACTGCCCCACAGGTAGAGTAAACATGTAGACTGAAGTTGAGCATGGTTTCAGGAGGGCTCCTGTACGTCTTTATTTTCTTTCGAAAGTAGATGCCATTCAATTTCCCTTGGGCAGTAGTCTATCTTCAGAACTCTATGTCCAAGGACAATGGCAAACCATATACAGTATGGTTTTCTGGGTGTCATCCAAAGTAAACAAAGACACAAAAATAATTCAGTCAGTCTTTGTGTGCAGCATCTTCTCTATTTTTACTGTATGAAAGTCACAGCTGCCTGAGGTGCGTGAGCAAGACTGTGCACGCAGCCGTAATGGACTCAAACCTGAACAGACATTCAGCCCTCAAACTATCCTTGAGCAAGGCTCTTAAATCCAAATTTAGTTCAACACTGTAAGTGAAATGGTCTCTATGTGAACCAAGTCATAAAATGGGGTTTCAAAATTGTGGATTGTGTATCAAATCTGAAACCAGTAGAAAACCTGCTAATCTAATTGAAAACCTTTCAACTCCTCTTTACATTTAATTGGGTTTAGCAACATTTATAAGTAACATAACTGTCATCACTTGTTTGTTTGAAGTGTCAAAAACACATTTATGTGTGGCAGCCTAATTATTTTTAACAACCAGTACAACACAAAAATGAAAACAGAAGAAAATCTATTTTATTTTTTCCATGCATTACACTATATGGACAGAAGCACTGGAACACCTACACATAACTTTTATGGCATCATAAATCCACAGGCATTAAATGGAGTTGGTCCCCCCTTTGCAGTCTGTGGGAACTGTTTCAGGCTCATCCAGAAGAGCATTTGGGAGGTCAGACACTAATGTGTGATGATTTATCCCAAAGGTGCTGGATAGGGTTGAGGTCAGGGCTCTGTGCGGGCCTGTCAAGTTCCACCACACCAAACTGGGAAAACTTCTTTATGGAGCTGGCTTTGTGCACACGGGCATTGTAACATTGAAAAAGGAAAAGGCCAAACACAAACTGTCGGAAGAAATACTGTCTAAAATTATATGCTGTAGCATTTAGGATTTCCCTTAACAAAGACCACATCATGAAAAATCAGGCCCTCCCAAAAGTAATGGGACAGGGGTGTCATAGTACTTTTGTCGATCACAAACACCAGTGGTACTGATAATAACTGTGAGGCTTATCAGCTTAAATGTTTTGTACATTGCTTTTTGCTAATGAAAAACTAGAGTGGTGTCAGAAAAGATTTTGTAGCCTCAGACCTTGTCACCTTGAATCAGTTTACGCATCCCCATTATGTCCAAGTGTCCTAAATGGTCTGTGTGATGTAGGCTATATTTTGTCAGCTGCCTATGGCCATGATCATCTGCATGCAGCACAAAATTTGTGACTGCACTGGCTGAATGCTTGAAACCTATTTGGCGACTGACGGGTGAACACATCCATGTGCAGACCAAACGGCAACATCCATGTCTGAAAAGTCAAGCCAATGCGGAATTGCATTCAACCTGCATTGTTATTATTGACCAGCAGGGGGCGACTCCATTGCTTGCAAGAAAAATTTTAAATTAAAGTAAAATAGACATTTAAGCACGGCAACCTGTTAATCAGGCTGGTGCTGAATCCTATCAATTGCACTGTGTTGGATCTCTTTGGATCTCGCAATTTTCAAAAACGATTTTTAAAAGATACATTTTATTAAAAAAAAGTCTTTGGTGGTGCTGTCAGGTACAGATAGCGAGGTCAGCCTGTTGAACAGCACCCACGTGTCTTGATACAGACAAAATCCATCTTTGAGTACTCTGATCATACATTATAGTTTCTGGGGCTTTTCACTGTGAATTTCTAATTATATAAATAACTGAATATGGGCTGGCCTCTTCAACCACCATTTTTAAATTACAGATGACATGAAAGATGACAGGAAAAACACTAACTGATAAAATACAAAAACAATAATTTGAGGGATGTGACAAAGCTGTCAGTGAAAAATTTAATGCAGCTCCAGCTGTGATAAGAGTCTTCAGCTGGTGAGTGACACACATGCTTTGCTGTCTTAATTGCACAGTTTTCTCTGAACTGGGACAGATAATTGCAGTACAGAGGAGGGTTAAGATAGTGTTCTGCATATAGCATTTTCTCCCATCTTATCTTTTTTATTTTCAGATTGTTCCAGGTCATTTACTTATCTCTTTCACTATTTATCTTTCATGTATTTTCTAGTTTTCACATGTCCTTCAATCTTTGGCAAGCATCTGTGTCCTCACTGTTTATCTGATGTAACCCAGTCACCATAGGAATTAGGTTCATGTTAAATCTGCAATAAAAAAGTCAAATATCTCACAAAAAAATAATATATTTTATATTTTTTCTTCCTTTTCCTTGACAGTAGTCCACCAAACAGGTGTTTTCACGTATTGCGCCTGTTTAGACCTCTTAAACATTGACACCTACATTCAGGAAAAAATAACATACCCAAAACGAATCAGGAATAACTCCTCAACCATTAGGCCTAGATGCAAAATTCTGGTCTCCTTTTAAAAGGTCAGAAGTTCAGGAATATGAATCAACTGTAAATAAACCTATTTATATTCTATTAAAGAGTAAATCGAGATTCAGTGAAAGAAAAAGGATATTTTCATCCTTGCCAGGTAAAATCTAGCAATATCACCATCAAAACCATCATCCTAGATTATAATGCAACTGAATGTCTTCTAACACAACTGGATTACAACTATAACTGTAAATTTGTGTTATGAGTTTAGTTTTGGGTTATGTCTGAGTTATATTTTTTCCCTGTCTGTTTCTAGTTTTTGCCATTGTTTTATGTGTCTTTCTATTTGCCTCTGTTTCTCTCGTTCCTTGTCCTTAGTTTTTTATGTCTTGTCTCTTATTTTAAGTCTTAGTCCTGCATTTTAGTTCTTTGCCTCAGTTCTTAGTCCAGTGCATTAGTTCAGTGCTTTAGTTCATGTTAGTGTTATTCCTGGTCTGTGTATTTCTGTTTCATTATTTAATCTTGTGTTATTTAGGGTCTTAGTTTATTCTTGTGTTTATCTGCATATTTTTTACCTGTCCTGGTGTGTTCCTGTGTACTTTACTTCCTGTTTCATTGTGTAACATTCTGTGCCTTGTGTTTTTGTCTAGCTTTGCTTCCTGTTCTGTTCTCCTTGATGTGATCCACCTGTGTTATGTTCCCACCCTGCTCATTTGCCTCACTACTTAATGCCTGTGTTCTGTTCAGTCTGTGTTGGATTATTGTGGTTCATCACATGTAGTCTTTGTTTGCTCGTGCTCCCTACCTTTTTTTGGGATTTTTGGTTCAAAATGGATTACTTGGTTTTCATTGGACTAGTTATGTCTGCCACTGTTTTGTGCGTATCCCTTCAGTTAAATAAACTGGGTCCTCAACCTTGCTCACACACTGCAAAACCATGCACCACGAAACAGAATGATCCAACCAGTCATGGAACCAGCGGACACTTATTCCACTAAATTCATGGACATGTTTACGGATTTTTTTAACTGTTAGCTATGTGAGTGGAGCTAGTCATCAGGGTTACCGGGAGGCCATCAGCTCCATGGCCCAGGGAATGATTCTGGTCAAGCCTTGGCTTAAGCACTATTTATCAGGCCGGGAAGCTGGTTTCCTCTGCTCCTCAACTCCCCTGCATGCTGGTTCGGCTTTGGCTTCACAGCCTGTTAGCCATGTGCCGGCTAACAGGCTACCAGCTAGCACCCTCAAAGACTCTGGGACTATGACTCTCCTAGCCTACTTTGCCATAAAGGCCAGGGAGTCAGAAGAGGCATGGGCAGCCAGTCTTCAGTCTCCTAGTCTGGAGGCTAGTTCTCCCCTGGGTTTCCTGCCTGATCCACCTCCAGAAAGGCCCCTGGAGGGGTGCAGACTGTTGGTGGTCCAACCAACACTAACTCTGGTATGTGGTCCAGCCAACTCCTGCTCCTCGTGCCCAGTCTGTGGTCTGACCAGTATTTAAATAAATATAGATATTCAAGCTAAATAAAAATCACTGTTCCAGCTCATATCCGTCAAAGATTCTTTTTTTTAAATAGACGTTTCAGTTGCAATAAGCTTTTACATAACTTTAAATCATTATTACTGTTCTTCCACAAGATAACACCCTGGATTGTTATACAGTGGAACTTACTATTTGTTTGAATTACTGGTTTACTAAACATTGATATTCCTCTGAAATTGTACATGTTTTCACAGAGCTGAAAAAGCACTTGGAAATTTCTCGGCAATTGGTTATTATGTGCTCTAAAAACAATTTGAAGAGTTTTGTGGTCAATCAAATCTTTAAATTTTAATATTTTGACTGAACAATGGTTGGTTACCTGTAGTTTTTATATATGATTCATATATAGCTCTGGTTTTGTAGGATGAAGATTGGGTATGTATCTGTTTTGTAAGTGTCCCCCCATACTTCCACACAATAAGTCATGTATGGTAGTATGAAGGAGCAATACAGCATTTATAGAGAAGCTTGATTCAATAGGTCTTTGGCTTTATGAAATATTGCCAATGACTTAGATATTTTGGTTTTAATATACTTTGTAAGGTTTCCAGCTTAATTTGCTATCAATTACTACCCCAAGAAATTTTATTTCAGATACTCATTCTAGTCCTAAACCATTTATCAGTTTCATATCTTTGTCGGTTAATCTGTTCCCATATATTATATATTTTTCAAAGTTTTACTTAAATTCAACGTTAGTTTATTTTCATCAAACCAAATCTTCATCTTACTCACTTCCTTTTCTATGGTATCCAGTAGCTTCTCCAAGTTTTCACCACAGCATAGTAGATTTGTGTGATCAGCAAAAAGACTTCTTTCCACAATTTGTGACACTTCACATATATTATTTATTTAGAGAGCTTCACGGAGGTGTGGGGCATGCACAAGGTGACAAAATACTAGGATCGTCCATAGATTTCCCACACCACATTTTGTGTGAAAATTGATCGTCGGGCAGGTCCATGCTTAAGGACTGCGTGGGTATGTTCAGAATGAATGATGGTAGGGATCACAAGCATTTTTTTCAAAATTAAAAACAGAATCTGAATCTGTGTTTTTTAAGTTTGAATAATTTGTTACTTTTATTAATTCCTATTCAAGTTGAAAATAAACAATTGTTTGCTTTGCACGCTGCTTTCCTAAGCTCTAGTGATTGGTCCCTGACAAGAGAAGGGGAAGGAAAACTGTTTACACAGCCCTGAGTGAACGGTCAATTGTAAACATGGAGAAATCAGGAAAAAGATTGCAGGAATAATGAAAAAATTTGGCATTCTGCTTTTATCAAAAGTAAGAGTCTGGAGGCTTCTGTCAGCTCTATGAGGCTATACTAAGGCATTTACCATATACACCATCTTAGTTCGCTAACTGGCACTAAACTTGCCTAAATAGAAACTTGCCTAAACAGAAAGTACAACTGAGGTTGATAAGAATGCTTAGGTTTTGCAGGTACTTGGTCATAAAAGAAACTATTGGATAAGTCAAAATGTTTATGTGATGAGAACTTTCTACTAATTTTCATACCAATCCATCTAATAGTATTTTAAATATTTCAGTCTAGACCAAAGTGGTGGACTAACTGTCAGGCTGACACACACTGACTGATTCATTTTCTCTAAATTAAGGGGGGGAAACTAGTTTATCTGATTCCTGTCAGCTTTCTAAAAGGAATTGTTAATTTTTGCTTTCACAGATGTCTGAATATCTCAAGTGTACAGTGTGTCAGATCTTTTAATAGACACTTTTATGCAAACACCAGTAAGAAGACAGTGCACAGTGTATATTTACAGTAAGAGTGCTGTCAGGAGGTGGTGTTACTCAGTGCTGAGTGGTAAATTATTTATTTGTTTCACTCAAACACACACTTATACAAACATGACTAAGCGAGTAGCTGGTGTGTCAGTTCAGACACTCTTGTCTGCATTTGTCTGATGTTGCTTTTATGCTAAGTGATGTGAGAGAAAAAAAGCTGTACATTAAATTACAAGCAACCACTCTTTAAAATGTCAAGTGTCAGAGCTTTAGTGCTCTGAATATTTTCTCATCACCATAGAAAATCAGCCTGACAAAGGTAATGCACTTTTAAAAAAGGTTGAGTTGTTGGACTTCTTACTGCTCTTAAGGTCAATGAGCGAAAACTTGAGCACCTTTCTTTAGTTATAGTATAGTTTGTAAAGCAAAGATGCTCTCTGCTTCTCTATTTTAGAGAAGACAAAAAATGCAAAGAAATGCTGTCTTGTGCTGAAAGAAGAAAACAGAAAACGCTGAAGCTGTTCCTCAAAGTTCGAATCAGATCCTGAGTCATGGTTCTGCTTGAGATTTCTGCCTCTTAAAAAGAGGTTTCTCCCTTTCCTTTGTCGCCAAGTGTTTGATCATGATGGGAAATTGTTGGGTGTCTGTAAATAATATCATAAAGACTACAGTATAGACAGAAAACTGTTGTGAATTGGCGCTATATAAATAAAATTTAATAGAAATTGAAAGATGAAGTCAGAGCAAGGATTCTGTACCAACATTGTTTTTACTGGTTTTATACATTTATACAAGATAATTTAGTTACTAAGGGTGTAAACAAATATCGGCTAGCACAGATATTGACCTCTGAAAATATGGCTCCTGCTTTTCAAGCAGATGCTTTTCTCCAAAAGTGAATTAAAATGAATTCAAGCCACCATAGACCAAGGAGAAGACTTAAAGTGTTTTAGTTTTAAGTCCCAGGTTCCTCCTGATGTGGAGTGGCAGGGGGGGAGAGAAAGAGAGAGAAAGAAATTGCAGCTTGTTAGGTGACTAATTAGAAAGGAATTCTGCCAACCAAAGGGAGTTAAGTAACTCTTCCCACCACTTGATAGTTAACAGGAAACTGGAAACAAATAGCAATTTCTGGTTTTAAAGTCCAACATTGATATCTGGGGCCAACACAGAATTAGAATCACATTGTTATACAGAGGGGTGGAGAGATGGGCTGCAAAACATTGGACTGTCACATGGGAGAACACTGTGTTTTTCGTTTCCAGCTGATATAGATATATCTATATTGTCACAGTACACAGTACAGTAGTCACAGTGCATTACAACGAGATGTCATTTTGTGTAAACCTGATGCCAATTAATAATTAAAAAATATGAAAGCTAGACAAAGTATAAACAATAAGAAATATAAACACGAAGTATGAACATTATTATAAGAAATACAAACACTATAAAAGTATAACAGTCTAGTAAGGCCTGACAGTGGTTCCTTTTACACATGACAGCCTTTCCTAAACCTTAACCAAAGCTCAGAACCGCCTAATACTACTGGCAACCGCAGCATGCAGTATGTACTGTAGACTGCATACAGTAGGTCGGGCCTTGGTTCTTGTCCCAGGGGCCCGTTTTAGGGCCGTCGTGTTGCCAGCTGGTGGTTTCGACAGACGCTTCCCTCA
Organism: Lepomis gibbosus; assembly: GCA_029875015.1. Classification (NCBI taxonomy): domain Eukaryota; kingdom Metazoa; phylum Chordata; class Actinopteri; order Centrarchiformes; family Centrarchidae; genus Lepomis; species Lepomis gibbosus. The sequence continues at coordinate 13,786 of JAPMOB010233388.1, forward strand.
CGGGCTGGGGCTCGGTCATGCATGGCCGAGGCTACGTCTGTACGCTTTTCCCCCAGTACTGGAGCGGGTCCGTCAGGATGGTGTCAGCCTACTGCTAGTAGCCCCGTTCTGGCCGACCCGAGTGTGGTTCTCGGACATCATGTCGCTCCTGGACAGCCTGCCATGGCAGGTCCCTCTGAGGAGAGACCTGCTGTCCCAGGCTCAGGGCCGGGTTTTTCACCCTTGCCCTGCCGTGTGGCGTCTGTGGGTCTGGCCCCTGAGGGATTACGCAGGGGGCGCAGTTCCTCGAGGCGGGTCTGACAGTGGGAGCAGTCGAGACGCTACTTAGCTCCAGGGCCCCATCCACATGGAGGATGTACGGCCTGAAGTGGAGTGTTTTCTCCACCTGGTGTAGAGAGCGGGCGGTGAACCCATTTACCTGCCTGGTGGTTCAGGTACTTGAGTTCCTCCAAGACTGTTTCTCTGCTGGCCTTTCACCATTCAATTTAGTCTTTCCACGCCCCTCTGAGGGGGTCTTTGGGGAAACTTCCTTTGGTCATACGTTTCCTCCGTGGAGCCCGGAGGATGAGACCTGCAATTCGTTACAGGAATCCCACCTGGGATCTGGCGGTGGTTCTTGGGGCATTGGCTGAGGCCCCCTTTGAACCCCTGGAGTTGGCTGAGGCCAAGCACTTGACCTTGAAGATGGCCTTTCTCCTTGTTATCACCTCTCTGAGGAGGGTAGGGGATCTCCAAGCGCTTTTGGTGTCTCCTCAAAGCCTGGAGTTTGGGACATTTCCTGGACGAGGGAGCAGGATAGCCTAAAGGTGCCGTCCTGTATGGCAGGGTCCACGGTGCTGCAGGCGTTTCATCCTCCATCTCATGTGACGGCGGAGGACGGGAGGCTTCATTTGCTCTGCCCTATCAGAGCTCTAAGTATTTATACTCTGAGGTCCTCCCGGTGGAGGGAGGCTGACCAGCTGCTTGTGTGTTTGGGCTCCCCACGTCCAAACACACTATTAGCAACTGGATCGTGCAGACTATTTCCCTGGCCTATCAGGTGCACGGTTTGCCTTCACCTGTGGCTGTGAGGACTCACTCTACCAGTAGTATGGCGGTCTCTCTAGCCCTCCTTTCAGGGGCTTCACTATAGGATGTCTGTGACGCAGCTGGCTGGGCCACTCTGCACACATTCATCCATTTCTACAGTCTTGACCTTCCTTCTGCACCCGGCACCCGTGTGCACTCCTCCTAGTCATGCCCACTGGTTGCTGCACAATGGGGCAGGCGGGGTTTTTGGCGCGGTTTAGTGGGTATCTCGTTCCCATAGTCTCTTAACCGACGCAGTTCGAGTTCCCTCGAAGGGGAACGTCTCGCGTTATGTATGTAACCCTGGTTCCCCGAGAAGGGGACACTGCGTCGGTTCTCCACACCTCACCCCGCCTGCAGCGCCTGCTTCATAGTTAAAGCTAATGAGTATTGTGTGCCGGTGTGCTTATACATATGCCGTCATAGTGTCGTAACCAACGCAGTGTCTCGTTCCCCTTCTCGGGGAACCAGGGTTACATACATAACCCGAGACGTTTCAAAGACAACACAAGTGTTTGTTGTAACCATGACAATCAAGTCCCCTAACCTAAATGCAGTGGAAATTTTAACCAAAACCGTCATCGCTCTCTTAACCTAACCAAGTCATTTTTGTGCCTAAACCTAAGCAAACCATAGCGACCTAGCGAGAGGTGGATTTCACTGAGAACCCAAGGACACTATGCACGCTAAAAACTCAACTGAAAAAAACACAGTAAAAAAACATTCTAAGACAAAAACACAGACAAAAAATTATTTAAATGTTAGTGCCGTGGACATGCATTGCTATACCTCTGTCCTGATTGTAAGGTTACCATGGTAGTGACTTGTCAATCAAAAGGTAGCCATACCTTAAAGCATACACTGTCTATTTTACTCTAAATGGGACCATCATTTAGTAAATAAACATTATTCTCTATTGCTGAAGTCTTGAAATCAACGATTGAGACCAAAATTAAAAAAACTTCTAGACAATCTGACTTCTACTGGCCTTAGAAAGAAAACAGGTTTAAGGATATCCATCCTCACTTCCAAAACTTGACTCTTTTTTTACAGTCTATGGTCATAGTACAAGTCTGGAAAGTTCTGTATGGATCATCAGTGCGTCAGTGATGACATGTAAGCACTCATGTATGACTCACTCATCTTTTATCTTTATAAAATCAGGATATGTGTGGGTGGTTCTTCGTCACCTTGGTGTGTATGTGCACATGTAACTTTGTGGGTTGTTTGTCTTTGCTGTTGGAGCGTGTGCAACAGTTAAAGAGGATTTTCCATTTTAAAATGGCAAGCACATTTGTTAAAAGTGAGTATATTTTTAGGAGTTAGTGAGGCATCTTTGAAAGTGAGAAATGGAAAGTTTTGTTCGGTCTTTACTTCTCAGTTGTTTAAGGGAAAAATGTAGGTTTTAGGGTTAAAGTCAGATTTGGATTAAGTTTAGGGTAAAGGGCTAGGGAAAATGCTACAGTGTATGTACAGTTGTGTGTGTCTTCATTTGGGTTCGTAGTGAAGGTTATGATTAGAAGAAGCTTGCTATTTGTGTTTCATGTATTTCACAAATTGGCTTTTAATTTATAATAATTTAATAAATCTGTATTTGATTGATAAAACGTGTTTGTGTGTGTGTGTCTGTGTGTGAGAAAGAAATAATCAGTCTATTTGATGAAGTGAAGCATGAGTAGTTATTTTACTGTGTTGGATCTATTCAGCTCACTCTACATAAACCTCATTTACTTTTCCAATTTTAGAGCTGTTTGCTCAGGAAAATGATCTTATCTCTCCCTCTCTCTGCTCGGTGTTCACTCTCTCTTTCTGTCTCTCTCTCTCACTCTTTCTGTCTTCTCTCAGCTATCATTCATCCATTCTGTTATCATCCGTCTTCACAGAGCTCAGTATTTGTCGAGGCTGTTTAACTCTCTTTGAATGAGGGTCACGGCAGTACCGCTGATGCCCGATGATGCTGTTTCGGTGTGTGTGCTGATGGACTCACTACAGATGTTTGACAGGCTTGCTGTATGTGATCATTGGTCGTCAAATCACCTGACCACTCATGTTTCTTTCCCCATCAGACAGATTAAGAACATAGACTGAGAAACTGCTGCTCAGCAATGAAACAAGGATACACACAAATATCATAT
>JAPMOB010233390.1:0-12353 GCA_029875015.1 Lepomis gibbosus
TGCTGGTTGGAAACAAGAGCGACCTTCGCCACCTCAGGGCTGTGCCCACTGATGAGGCTCGGGCCTTTGCAGGTAAATTAAATGTTGCTGTCGGGTAAATGACATTGCATATAAAGTAGAGTCCTGCAATTAAAGTTGATTTTTTTTTTTGTTCAAATCTTCAGTTTAACCAAGTTGTCCGAAGTTGCCCCTTGTTAACATACATTTAAATTGCTTTAATATGTAAATCTTTTTCTCATTCTCAGAAAAGAACACTCTCTCATTCCTTGAAACCTCCGCCTTGGACTCCACTAATGTAGAGGAAGCCTTTAAGAGCATTCTCTCAGGTAGGATAAGTGATAAACTATTCCATGTAACATGCAGCTAACTGTACATACTGTAGGTAATGTAACATTTAATTTTACTGAACACTTGCTGTCTTCTCTCACAGAAATCTACCATATTGTATCTCAGAAGCAAATACCGGACAGATCTGCACACGATGAGTCTCCAGGAAACAATGTAGTGGACATAAGCCTCCCCCCAACCACGGACGGGCAGAGGGGCAGCAAACTCCCTTGCTGCCAAAGCCTGTGACGCTCTTATTTTCTTTTCCCTGTTTGACTTTCTGTCAGTCTTTCCTCTCTTCATCTCTGGTTAACTTCAGCTGTCATGCTGCTGTCATCATGATACCCTCATGACTCAAGGCTCTTGTATCTGACATTCCTTTTTGTGGGTTTCTTTCTTTGTTTCCTTTCTCGGTTCATTTGTCTTCCTCAGATCTCAGAAGACCCTGTGTCTAAAAAAACGCAACAGCCTCATGATAGCCTGGAGGGGGAGGAAGTGTTTGTTGTTAAGAGGTTAATGCTAAAGCTGTAGTAAACTACAATTTATTTTAAATGAACTAGCCTTTGTGGTCCTATTGACCCACTCCTGATGAAGGGATGGTGAGGGATCAGTGCTTTGGGCGGTCTCTACTTGCCTCTTTTTCTCAGACTTACTACAGTGGAATCCCAATTTCATGTCTGGTTGACCTGATTCTGCCTATCATGCAATACGGGTGTAGAAGAGGAGATGGAGCAGAAGGTGCCACTGGAGTATTTATTCGTACTCTGTCTGGAGTTTCTGTTTGCCTCCTTAATATTAATTTTCCTCTTTGAGCCCTGTGTCCACTGTGGCATGAAATTAGCATGAGCCAGGGACCAGACTGGCTGTGACTGTCTGACTTAATGTGGGCAAGTGTGAAACAAATTGTTTTTATGTGTGTGTTTGTGTGTGTATGTGTGTAAATCTTAGTGCACAAAGATACCAAAGGACACTGATGCAATCATGATCAGTTTTAGGTTTTCTCATTTAAGCGTGTTCAAGACTGCTAATATTGCATTGCATTGCTGTATTTGGCAAACCAATCTGGGCTATTTGCAAAAAAAAGTGTTCTGCTATATAGCAAAAGGAATGTTATAAATTGTGTGTGTTTGATTTTATTATTTGTGAAATAGTGGCATCAGCCTGGATCAAGCCTTGCGATCCTCTCTTGAGTTTGCTCAGGTCAATGTCTCTTTCAGTACGCCGTCTCAACAGGAAAATCTTTTTTGCACTTATGTCCAATAATTTCAGTGGAACAAATCACCATATTTTTTGAAATACACTCAACATCTTTATAATGGAGCATTTCCTGTTGCTTGTAAAGGATACAGTGTTGGTTGAAAAGAAAAAAAACTGCACAATATGTTGTGCTTGTTTTCTTCTTTCTCTAGAACAACATTTTCCTCTCATGTACTCAAATCAACCTATGCTGTCATTTGATTGGGGTGCACTTTAAAGGGAAATGGATGAATATGTGAGTTATATGAAATGCTCTTCATTTATTACTTTCACTGCAGCTACATTACCAGTTATAAATTGGGGAAGTGGAACTGAAAGTCAGAAATGCAAATTGATGTTATGGTTGGCTGAAATGTCCCCTTTTCACTCATCTGGTAGAGATGCTTTCACGTGTGACTGATTTGATGTCTTGTGATATTTCACATTTCTTTGAATATATGTGAAGGCAGCAAATGTAAACAGAAAATACTGAAGCACAAATAAACTTAATTTACATGAACACATAGCAGGCAGACTTACTTTTAGATACATTGCTCACTTAGCATGTCTTTACATTAATACTGTGTCCATCACTTCTGTTTAGCAGCGTAGGAATCGACTGAGGGATGGTTCTAACCATCATGTGTAGATCTTTAAACACTTTAAACAATAGAGGAACACATTTTACAGCATCTAATCAATGCCTTCTGTGCTCAGGGCAGGACCACCGGGTCCTCATCCTCCATTCAAACTTGGCAATGTGAATGCATTTTAGCACTGCTTAATAATAAAAAATCAGTTTATCAGTGAAGCTTTGTTAAAAAAGGGCAAAATGTACATTGCTCGTTGAAACTAACTTGGTCGGCGTTTGTAATAAGGGTTAGTTAATTATTCAAAATGAATGTTTTAATAATTAAAAATGAATCCCTATGCATTTGTTTGACCTGCCGTTTCCAGGACTGAAAAATAAAATCTGTGGACATTTTCTGACGACTTTGTGCTGTTAAACGTTATTGTTTTGTTTTTTAGGCGCTCAGGTGAAATGTGTTTTAAATTTAAATGCATTATAGAAATCATATGGTCCCTGGTCTGTTTGTTTTCTTCTGGCCATGTGATGTTTTCGGTGAGCGCCCCTCCCTTTGACAATAAGCTGCTGTTTTTCATAATTACATTTTAAGTCGTCTGCCCTGTCTTTACAGCAGAGGCAGACCGCTGACGACGAGCCTCTGGGGTATATTTAAAGCCCTGGGAAAGCGGAAGCCCGGCCCTCTGTGTGTGTGTGTGTGTGTGTGTGTGTGTGTTATCAGCTGAGGGCTGCTAGCTAGCACAGGGCTGAGTAGCATATCAGCAGCTAGCCAGTGGCACTGCTCTCTGACCAATGCTGGTAATTCATCATCGCTACGGCTGAAAATGAAAGGCGAGGTTGTTAAGGCGGTAGTGTCAGCCGCTGTGGAACATCTGTAAGAACAAGACACTGGGTGAGTGGACCTTTTATAAGCCTTCATTTGCACAGCTTACTAGCTAGCACTGTAGCTGCTGACAGCTGGCAGCTAGCAAACAACACAGCTGTAACGGGCACCAGCGAACCATGGTTATTTACTGGACAATGAAAATGGGCTGCAAGTGGATATTGATAAAAGAAGTGATAATGTTGGGCAATTGGTGCAAATTTTTTTAAAATGTCACTACAGCATGTTTATTTATACAAAGCTAATTTATACCGCACGCAGTTTCAGGGTATATTACTACTATATCCATATGATGCAAGACTCTATGTCCAGACAATAGTCTGGATCAAAACCATAACAGCTGGAAAACAGCTGCGGTGCTTGTCACAGTGGAAATGAAAACCACTTTCGTTTGTTTGCTAATTTGAGTTTTCATGGCATAATGTGTCTGCACTATTTTAAAATGTAACGTTACCCCGGTTACAGTCACATTCACATGTATGATTGAAGAGTTTGGCTTAAAAATGACCTCTCAACTGGTGATCACATCTGAAAATACATCGGCCTGTTTTATACGTGTGTTGATAAACAGTACATAGCTAGCTTTCAAAGAAAATAGATTTTCGTGTTTTCTTAATTCTGGGGCTACCGTTTTGTTGACCAGGGTCAGGGATTGTGGCTGTATGAATATGCATAAAAACCAAGCTGTAGTTCTGTAACCGTTTGCCTCTGAGTTGAATGGGTTAAGAGGTCATCAAACAAAGTTCAGGCCTTCAGGCTTCACCAAACATATGCAGCTCTGAATAACCCGCCTCACAAAGTGGTCTCTGTTAATGACAATCCAAGCGTGAGCAAGACTACACACACAGTTATGGTAACATTACAGTTTGAAGTGCGGCATGTTTAATATAACAGACAAGATCACAGTGTTCACCATGAGTATATTAGCTCGTTGTAGTAAAAACAAATAGGCAGCAAGGTAAAAGTTGTTAAAGATAAGCACATGAATATAATAGAATATAATAAGTGTAACACTAATACCCAATTCTAAATGTTATGGGCCACGTGTGGAGATTTTTATATAGTTGAAACATCTTGTTTTTGACACAGTGTCAGCAAAGGACACAGCTGTAACGAACCATGGTTATTTGCTGGACATTGAAAATAGACTACAAATGGATATTGATTTTTTTAAATGACAATGGAAAGAACTTGGGCAATTGGTGCCAATGTCTTAATATGTCACTGCAACATTGTTATGCACAGCTAATTTATATCACATGCAGTTTCAGGGTATTCATCACGTTGATATGATGTAACCCTCTTGTTACACGTATATTATCATGTATTTAATTATTGGGGGTCTAATTTAGACCAAATTAGACCAGATTTTATAGACATTTTACACATGTAATTACCACTCTTTAGGGAAAACAAATTCTTATTGCGACTATTTTGACTGATATTATGGTACAATTTGCGATATTAGAGAGATAATTTTTTACATATTTAATCTCATTTCGTTGAAGAACATATTTGAACCATTACAATGTGGTTTTTGCAAGGATATGAACCAGACAAAGATGTTTTCTTAAGTCTGTTGAATATCATGTGTAGGCCAGGACATCTCTGCAGCACAGAAGTATTTAATTTTAAATAGTATTTTGAGACACATTTCGCCTTTAACAAATATTGCACCTCTATAGGCCATATTGCAATTGCGATAAGACTTGTTCGGCCCTGCCACTCTTCTTGAGCTCAGCAAGGTTTTTACGTGATTTTAGTGTGTAAACTATTGTGTAATGATTCAGAAGGAGATAGAATGATAAATGGGCACAAGAATTTCTGCACCATCTGCCATGTTAAAGCCTCTGTTTAAAAACAACATGACAAAAACAGTGTTGAGTACATAGGATTATATACATATATATATATATATATGTGTGTGTGTGTGTGTGTGTGTGTTTGGGTGTAATCCTGTGGTGGTTCCCGAGCCATGCCTTCTATTAATAACAATGACCCAGTATTTACTTGTGACCAATAATCTGGTATGAATGACCAAATGTAGGCTCAGTGTGTGTCCACTGTTTTGTGTCATATACAGTATGTTTCTGTAAATTGCACACTTCAGTGTAGTTGTGCTGACATTATTGAAAGGGTGAGTAGCTCATTGTTTTTAAAAAAGGAAACCCCTAACACCTCCACCCATGTCAGATATAGCTTTGGTTTTAGAGTGTCTAGTGTCAATAATAATATAACACTTCAGTAATATCCGTTTGTCATTGATGTGTCGCTGCATAGAATCATTCCCACACAGCAAGACAAATTTACTACCGGCTGTAGCAGATTCAGCAGTATGCCTCTTATCTTTAGTGACCGTTTATCTGAGGGGAGACAGCTGTTTATCAGTCTGCTGCACATCACACTCACTGACACTGACGTGTGCACTTGCTTTTATAATGGATTAGCAGCTGTGCTTTGGCCAAATTGGCCCACTTCCAAACTGACGGCTTTCTTTTTTAAATGGCAAAACATAACTTTAGTTATTCTCACGTGGCAGGAAATGAATGGTACATGGAGCACACTTTCGGTCATGACTTAATGCTAAGTGTACCTAGAACTAGACTGCATAGACAAAATCATAGTTATACAAAATCCTAATATTTTCTCTATTATAGTAGTGGGTAATAATAATAATAGTAAATATTTTTACTGTTGTTAATCCTCTCATCTTGAACAGCTAAACACAACATTGTTACGTTTAGCTGTAAGGACCAGCAAGACATTAAAGCTAACTCTATTACACTGTAGTGATGATGACCCAAATGATATACCAATATACTGTATCTCTTTACTCATCATATTTTGTTTTTGAGGCAGCATTTTGATATCAGCTTGCTATATCATACTTTTTTTTAATTTTATACTATTGTCTTGTAATATAAGATTGTTAATTTTATATTTCAGTGGGGGAGAGAGCAATACCACAGTTTAAAACACAGTTACAAGTAAAAGTATTAAATGAAGTAAAAGTACTCTCCCTCTTTCCCTTTTGTAGACACTCACCATTACCAACTTGTGGAGAGCAGAGTTTTTGCTTCCTGCTTCGCCCCCTTTCTACCCTCGCCTCCACCTCTACGGCTGGTGTCAGGCCACTTTAACCATGACAACAGGGGGGTGTTGCCACCTGCCCGGCTCTCTGTGTGACTGTGCAAGCAGCACTGGCCTGTGGAAGAACGTGGAGGAGACGGGTGGTGATGGGTGCCCGGCGCTCTATGTCACCCAGGTCACAGCCATAGATGGACGGCTGCTCTCCTCCGTGCTCAAACCCGTCGGCACACAAAGGTAAGACACACTAATGGTTACGGGGTCATTTAACATGCACAGAAATAGGCAGGAGAAACACATCTCAGTGGGGTAACTGCCTCTTTATTATGAGCTGCTCCAGAGTTGACTGTATTTGATGTGCTGCAAACTCCTTCTACAATTTAGTGCTGACTCTAACTGCATTTGGCTAAAAAGCAGTTTCAGAATTGATTTTTTTTTTTAAATATTTCTTTTGTCTTAGTGATGGTCCTATCTGCCGTATTTGCCACGAAGGAGGCAGCAGTGAGGGCCTCCTATCTCCGTGTGACTGCACAGGCACCCTGGGCACGGTGCACAAGAGCTGCTTGGAGAAGTGGCTGTCGTCTTCCAACACCAGCTACTGTGAGCTCTGCCACACAGAGTTCAGTATCGAGCGCCGACCGAGGCCTCTCACAGAGGTAACAAAGGTCAATGCCCTTTGCCTTGTCTGCATCAATCTTTCGGCTCTTTGTTTTTTTGATTCAACGTGGTTGAATGATTGTGCATATCTAAATATGTGAACGAGAGGTAGCTTTTTTTCCCCATCTCGTCTTTCTGCTTGCTTGCTTGTTATTACAGTGTGTCTTTTCTGTTTGTGATTGACTTAAGATCTCTGCTCCACCTGTCCATCTACCTCTCCCTCACCTCTCTTTCATTTGTCTATATTGTCCCTCTTCTGTTTTTCTGTCTCCTACTTCGTATTCCACAGTGGCTGCGGGACCCCGGCCCTCGTAATGAGAAGAGGACGTTGTTCTGTGACATGGTGTGCTTCCTGTTTATCACGCCCTTAGCAGCCATTTCAGGCTGGCTGTGCTTGAGAGGCGCTCAGGACCATCTTCAGCTGGGGAGCTGGCTGCAAGCTGTGGGCCTCATAGCCCTCACCATCGCCCTGTTCACCATCTATGTCCTGTGGACCCTGGTAAAAATTCATTCACATACAGATTATTAGACTATGTAATGCTTGAGTTTTAAAATTGCCTGCTAATTTGCCGTAGAAGTTCACCCTAATAACCAGCTAAAAGTATATATTTGACCTCCTCTTACCTGGTGTTCTGTACAGGTATCTTTCCGCTACCACTGTCAGCTGTACTCTGAGTGGAGAAGAACAAATCAGAAAGTGCGTCTGCTCATTCCTGAAGCCAAGGAGTCTAACTCTTCCCAGCATTCCTTGCTATCTACCAAACTGATGAAGAAGTCCGCCAATGATAGCATTGTATGAGACCAAGTGGAGACAGTCGATGATGATGGTGTCTTTTATGAGCGGGGGCTGATTGTCGACACATCAAGCCTGCCAGCTAGCCTTTAAAGAAGCACCTGTGGGCTTTTTTGTTGATTTTAAAAATATTCTTTGCCCTGTCAGTACTTAATTCAATTTTTTTGTTTTTAAAAATCTGCCCTACTGTGGGTGCAGAAACAAGCACATCTAAATGGAGTCTGTCTGTCCTCACGCGGGGGGTTGACCAAGATTATGCAAAGGAACGAAAGAATGGAACAGCACTGGGAAATGTGCACAGACATTTACAGAGACGTGGGAAGAGGCTCATTATCATGGATGGAAAAGACAATAACATAAGATACTTGTAGAATAATTAAGGACCAAACTAACTTGTTTAGTGGACTAATTTTCAAGTGATTGTTCTGCTTAGTTTCCACAACCCATCGACGGTCCACAGATGAATGCAGAGCGTAGCAGGTCCACTCATTGTCGTGCTGCAAATATGAAAGTGCCCATTGAGGAGCTCTTTCAGGCAGTTACTGTGTGATCCCACGTTAATCTGTAAAGGAAAAAAACTTAAGATTTGAGCTTAGATTTATTTGCATATCACAATCCAGATGCCAGTGAGATGAAACTTTTAATTTTAGCACCAGCCTATTGGACTTCTTTAAAGCTCCCCCCTGCACCTGTTTGTACATGCCATCCGAGAGCGGGCGGCTGCATAGTAAAGCCAGAGATTGTGCAATAAAACACTGTGGACATTGAGGTCTTCACAGTACATGAAAAGACCTGTACCAACATGCACAGTTATGCATGCAAGCACTGTTAATCATTTTGGGGGATTTTTTTGTGTGTGTATTGTTAAAATTCTTTTGTGGTATGAACCGATTTACTAATTTACTATTCCTACTGAAGTAGGGTTTAACTGTGTCCTCATAGAGGTTCTTGTATTATCAGCACTTAGCTGAGTGTATAGATCAATAAAAAACTCCATCAAAATGGCTTTTAGAGAAACATTGGTTGGGCGGCTGATGCAGTGTACAACAGCATCCTTCTAATTGCTTGTTAAAGTACTTAATTATAGCTGTTTTGTTTTTCACAACACAAACATTGTAGTATGTGTGTAGTTTCTGTCATCACACTAAGAATCAGGGATACAGAAACTTCCTCTGAGCATTTATCATTCAAGTCATGGTCAAGTTTCAGTTTCTCTGATCTGTTGGGGTGGGGGACTTCTGCCAATCTCACATATACTCTACCCTCTGACTCATGGTGGGTACATTATGCAAGCACCATTAAGGCTTAATCTGACTATATTTGTTTTGTCTGAAGCCGCTAGACGCTCACCTGCTTTTTCAAAGTCCATTAGATGGATGTTCTCTTTTTTTGCGGGGTGCAAACTTGCCCTCATCATGTTTTGATGTTACGGAGCAGACTCATTTGGGACTGGCTGCATTGGTTGTTTAGGGTAGTAGAGAGAATCCACTTCTCTCTCTTGTATATAGTTTGGTGCGGTTTCTAATCAAGTCACTTGTAGTGGCTGTTAACTAACAAGTGAGAAAACACAAACCACACCGTCCGCCTAGTTTCCACATGTTTAGATCATAGCATGGTCCAGATTTGAACGTAGTTTATTACTTCATTCCAATTAATTTAGGTTATGGGGAGACGGTTAAATGCTACTTTTACTAGCTGTGGCCAACAACACGTGCAATTGAGAACAACATTGTTGTTAGCAGGCATGCTGACCCCACCAACAAACACACTGCCTTTAAGAACACAACAAAGTTGTCCTCTTTGCAGGTGTTAAGCCTGTGGTTCAGTATTATTGTGCAGATCATACTACATGTAAGCGTTTCATTTAGAACTGTTCAGTTCTGTGGAGTGCAATAGACAACGTAGCTGTACTAAACAAGTAACACAAAAGAAAGAAGGTGAGCGTAAACTAAAGCTAATGTAAAGCTAGACAGTTTGATTATATTCATGATTAAACTTTAGTTCCAACATCTCAATTATTAGCTTTTGGATTTGGTTCTTCTTCTGTATTCAGAGGAATTGCATTTTTATCCTTACTGACGTGTGATCATACATTTGATTATCAGCCTTATCACACTGACCATGCTTTGTTCTTCTCTGTATGCTTTTTGTTAACTTTCTTCCCGACATCAAAGTTAAGGCATGGATCCATTTCACGGAGGCTGTCAGTACTGACAAAGTGAGAACGCATGCAGTACATGATCTGTCATGTGCAGTGACCAAAAGTCTGGATTTTATGCACAATTGTGTTATTAATGCTTATTCAAAACTCACACATATTTACTTTTTTTTAACAATCGCGCTTAAAAACATTTGACTTAAACTGGTGTCGTCACAAAGAGTCAACCCAGACCATTTCAGTCACCTTTTGTTTCTTTTTTCCTCCTGTACTCTATTGATTTTCATGCTAACCTTGTGACCTGAAATGAGATTACAAGTTTATTGGCCCCGGGGCTGCTGTTGTATAACATTAGTCACAGGAACAGGGGTGCATCTCAGCAGTGCTCTTTAGTGGGAAATTGACAGAAACAACAACCTTTTTTCTGATATTTGTATCTGTTTCGGCTGCGGATAGTGTGTCTGCTGGCTGTAAGTGCTGTTTCCTCGCCCCAGCCTTCTGTCCACACTAACATTATACTTTGGTACTGTTAGCTCCTCATACTGCCCCAGTTAATCATTTGTTTGTGTTTTTAACTCATCTCAGAACAAAGCATTTTATCCTGCTATACTGCGATGCACCCGGGGGGGCCTCATAAGCTTATGACTCACTTGATCATCCGCGTGTTTACTGTTTGTCCTGGACGAGGCTCTACCCCATGTATTGGGATCTATTGGCGGCATAGATTTGAAGCAATCTGAAGAGCTGAGGTGCAGTGATTCAACACTGCCTGCCTATAAGAAATGACTGAAATGTAGGTCAGTGCAGAAGATATCTGACTTGTGCAGCCCCAGATCACTTATGATGATGATACTAGTTTTTTATAGTGTTGAAAGTCTGTACAAAGTGGCTTACAAAGTATGCAACACTGCTCTTTCTTTGGCTGCGTGCCCATTCATGTCAGCGTTATCAGAGCTGCATGAAACAGATTCTGGTGTCTCCAAAGAGTTTTAAGTGTTATACTTTAACCATAATGTAATACTTACTTTATATAACTCCTACAGTTCAAATCCAGAAAGGGACTTGAAATCATTGTTTTTGTTGTTTCTTTGTTGAACAAATAAACATGTTAATGTTGTTACAACATTTTTGTCATCTTTAAATTCTACATGTCGCTTTTTGGTGGCTGGATATCAACCAAGAAACGTTAGGCGAAATATAAGGATAAATTAAAGGTGAACATAAATTCAGGATGTTTGTTTTCCTATTTAGATTCTTTTGCTGTGTTAATGGTAATCCCCATCCATCTGTTCTCTGTAGTACTGATGTTATTTTGTTGCGTGGTAAAAAGGGCTCAGGTACTGTAGTCCAACTTCAACACTACAGTAGAGATGCTATGATCTGTATGACATGGCTGTTTACAGATCATCCTCTTAGTCCAGCGAGGATGAGATGTCATTACTGTAAGTCTGTTTTTCATCAGGATTAATGAGCACAAACAACTGCTGATGTCAAGTTATGCTACCGCGGAGAGTTGCACAATCTCCTTGTCCCATCCGCAAAAATATAAGCAGCTTAGTTTAAAAAAACATCAGTTCAAAATATTCAATATGCTGCCTTGGTGAACAAACAACCAGTCTCCCCAGGAAGGAGAAAAACACTTAAAATGTGTGATTGTTTTTAGTGGGTGTTGATTAGTGATCATGTTATTTGATCTGCCTCCCTGTTGTACCCTCAACTGCAGAATATGCAGACACTCTGATTAACTGCTTCCACAGAGAGGTCTAGATCTTATTGTATCATAACATTTATGATATTGCCTCAGGCTTATTCATGTTCCAAAGTTACCCAGAAAACTCATTTAAACTTGTTAAAACAAGACTCTGATCTTTCCTTTACCTCTGCCTGCCTCAAAATTGCATGCCCAAATTGTAAAGAGTATATCTCCAAAACGACAAGGGCTCTAAACAAAATCTTGGTAGCAAAATCAAGGTAACACATATTTTAAAACCATACTACATCATTGTTTGTGATTGAGGGAGGAGTAGCCCAGAAATGGGGAACCTTGGAATGAAAGAAGTTAAAAAACAACTACTCACAACATGGCAGCAGTGGAAGAAGTATTGAGATGTTTTAAAGTAGCAATACTGCAGTACAAATATACTCAGTTACATGTAAAATTTCTGCTTTCAAAAGTTTCCGTAGTGAAGGTACAGAACTGTCATCAAAATGTACCTTATGTTTCAAAAGTAAGTTTTTTAAAAGTACTCATTATCCACAATGGCCTCATTCAAAGTGTTGTAATCAGCATATATACACTGCTCAAAAAAATAAAGGGAACACTTAACACAATGAAACTCCAAGTCAGTCACACTCCTGTGAAATCAAACTGGCCATTTAGGAAGCAACACTGATTGACAATCAATTTCACATGCTGTTGTGCAAATGGAATAGACAACAGGTGGAAATTATAGGCAATTAGCAAGACACCACCAATAAAGGAGTGGTTCTGCAGGTGGTGACCACAGAACACTTCTCAGTTCCTATGCTTCCTGGCTGATGTTTTTGTCACTTTTGAATGCTGCCGGTGCTTTCACTCTAGTGGTAGCATGAGACGGAGTCTACAACCCACACAAGTGGCTCAGGT
>JAPMOB010233394.1:0-11180 GCA_029875015.1 Lepomis gibbosus
AGTCTTCTCAGTAACAAAGTAAAAGTCTTTTCAGTAACAGTCTTCTCAGTAACAAAGTAAAAGTCTTCTCAGTAACAAAGGACTTAAAGTAAAAGTGCCTTGAAATTGTAAGAGCTGTATAGTTTTCTTCTTCATGGATTATTGCTGTTGGAGCTCATAAACTTTGTTTTTCTTTTTTAAATCCGACCCTGAAACTGACGGCGCTGTCTGATTAATGTAAAGGAGTAAAAAGTCAGACCATCAGTTGATCTACTGAACTGCTCCCACTCCTGTGAAGTCGTCCCTCTGGCGCCCCCTGCTGGTACAGAGGACTCTGAACCCAACATTGATCCAACATGTACAACTTTATTTAAATAAACAGGACATTCAAAATAGAGCCTCTAACTGTGGAGAAAGTAGAAAAGTAGAGTGGAAACATCAGAAAGTTCTTTGTGTCGTTATGGACTAAATGTGTCGATCACAACGTGTCGGCGCTTCTTCGGCCCTCAGAGGAACTCAACACCTCAAACGTGATTCTGGATGTCGGTCCGCGATGCTCGCCAGCGTCTCTTCAGTTTGACTTCCTGGCAACATTAAAGGAGACGTTGGAGGTTTTGGGAAACAGACTTGAGGGAGTTACGTGTTCAGACTGATGCAGACATGAGTGGCATCAAGCGGAGCAGCAACATGTCTTCAAGTTCCTGATTGTCTTCTCTCTCAGGGAGGAGTCATAATTCCCTCAGCGCCGTGTGATGAGTGTTAAGCAGAGTTTACCTGCTCGCCACAGCAGAGCGGCGTCCCACCTGCCTTCACATTACTCAGCATTGTAGTTTCACCTGCTGCTCACAGTGATTTTAGAGTACAAGAAGGTTAACGTTTTTAAAAAACACAGTCCTTCCCGCGCTGTGTGTCGAGGCCTCTGAGGACGTGTCGCACAGCGCAGGAACCTTTACGCAGGGCGAAGCTTGCTGCGAGCTCCGGCGGCGTCACTCTGCGGTCCCATCGGGAAGCCAGGAAGTCTCAGAGCGAGTCGTCGAGCGGCGCCATGAGCAGCTGCAGCTCCTTGAAGACGCTGCCGTGGCGGCCGACCTGCGCCGCCTTGTTCTTCACCATGTTGCTCAGGTTCTTCAGCTGCTTGCAGCAAGCTCGGCACTTCTGGTGTCTGCGGCGACATAAACATCATCAGTCTCAGAGGTGAAAAGCAGAACTTAGAGAGCTGCAGAGGACAGAAGGCTCAGAGCCACGTAGAGGTCCAGGACCCGTTTACTGAATCTAATCTTGACTGGTTGATCAGATTTGTTTGAGTAGTCGGCCACTTGACTCCACTGAGTGAAGGAGGACACAGTCGTTACACAAATCAAGCGTTCATCTTCCTCCTCTGATTTGTGTCAAACCTCCGAGATGACCAGGACGTGTCTCTCAGCAGGGACAGTAAGAGGACGTTTGGAAGATGAACTCAGACGCTTCGTATTTTCTTCAGCTGGACTTCAGGACGACTGTGTCCTCCATCTTTCAATGTAGTTAACTAGAGGAACAAGCGTTTTCTTTCTGCTCCTCGGGGAGGACGCAGTTTTACTGACGTCTGTCCTCATTTATGTAAAAAAGGTTTTTAGCAAAGTGGACTTCTAAACTTTGACCGAACCAAACGGACTAAAGACTCTGGGCCTTTTCCCTCCTGCTTCTGAATCCAACAGAAATTATAATCACGAGTGGCTCTATACGAAGGTTACAGGTTAAAGCCTGTCGTGTTCATTATCAGTCAGTGTTAGCGAATCAAACGTGTCGACGGCTTTGAGATCCGCCAGGTGAAACCAGATCCGCACTCACCGCTCCTCTCGTGTGATGTCGACTCCGACAGAGGGCGTGGCCTTCAGCGTGTCTGAGATCAGCATCCAGAAGTGTTTCATGATGAGCTTCAGAGACGTGCAGCCGGTCTGCATGTAGCTGAACACACACACACAGTTAGAGAACAGAGCGCCGCGAGAAGAAGACGGCGTTTTAAAACAAAGAATCATGGGGGCGAGAGAAGCCTCAGGTCTGATTCAGTTCAGCTTTACTGGCGCCAAAATCAAACAACAATGTTGCTTAAAATATAACAAAAGAACAATTAATTTCATACAGTTGAATAAATAAAAATGAATAAAACAGTAAAAGTCTCACCAAATAAAAAATAAAACAGTAAAGTGTTTGTGTTAAAACAGTAAATCTAAAAATGAAACACTCACCTCTCGTATTTGCTCTGCAGCAATTTGTCGATCTGAGGCAGAATGGTCGTGCACAGGTCCAGTTTCCACAGAGACCTGAAACATCAACAATCCTCGTGTAAAGACACGAGCTTAGTGCGCTCAGGAAATTACTAGTAGGAAGAGAAACTTTAGAATCCGTGCAGAAGGTGCTTCAGCTGAACCGGCTTCAAAATGGCGTCCACAGAAAGAAGCTCTTTCTGCTGCCGACAGGCTCAGACTGTTCCACTGGGTGTCAGAGAGCATCATGGGAAGGATCCCTATGAGGGACTCCCGGGGACCCCCTTTTATTTAAAACAGGAAACTGAAGTCTGGTTCCAGGACAAGTCTCTGAACTCCTCCCCCTCGTTTTCACCAGCGTCGCCTGGCAACAACTCGCCTCTCATGTGATTTCAGAGCGAGACTTGTCCTTGAACGAGACTTCGGTTTCCTGTTAAAAACTAACGAGGTCTCCGGAGTCCCTCGTAGGGATCCTTCCCATGATGCTGTAACGTGTACCCGCATTTTAACCCTGAAATCTGTAAAACGGCGTTTAAAAATAGAGAATCAGCTGCGTCTGTCTGAATCATCTCTGTTTGACTCACGGCTGAAGGTTGATGATGTTGAGGACGTCCACAACAATAGACAGGTCATTCATGGAGACGGCGGCGTCCAGAGCGCTCTGCAGAGAGGAAGCACACAGGAAGTGAAGAGGAGGGAGGGGAAGAGGTATCAGAGCGGCTTTTCATTGGCTGTGGCGCGTCGTCGCTCACCTTGACGTCCTCTCTGGCCCACACGGCTCGGACCGTCTCCAGGTTCTTGTGACGGCTGCTCAGCATCACGCACATGGTGTCGTGACCCTTCTTGATCTGAGACAGAGCCTCCTCGTCGCTCAGAGCTCCGGATCGGTTGTTGGGCGACGACTGAGGAGAATAAAAAAAAAAAAAAAAACAACCTTACAGGGCTGAAAACAGCGAACGCAGCAGGATCACAGAGACGTCCTGGGAGGAGCTTTAGTCTGTAACTGCAGTTATTTTCATCATCTGTCAAACACCTTGATGATGAATCGATTGGTTGTTTGGTCTATAGAATGTCAGTGTTTCCCAAAAGGACGTCCTCTAATGTCCAATTTCAGTTTACTGTCAAACGTTCACAGGTGAAAAGCTGCGATCAGAGAATTTAGATTTGTTTTTTTAATGACCCAAAAGGATGAATCAATAAATGAATAAAGAATTGTTGTGGCTCTAATTCACAGCTACTCAAAGTTTCATTTACTTATTTAATTTCAGCGAACAGCCGACCTGCTGACGGTTTGAACCCGCCGACGGTTTGAACCCGCCGACCTTTTGAAGGTTAAAGTCTGACTGAATAAAAACTCACAGGCAGGAAGTCGGCCACGTTCAGGCCGATCGGCTCGTTCCTGTTGCTGAGGATGATTTTAGGTTGTGGTTTAGTCTTCGCCGTGGTAACGGCAGGCTGAGGAGGCGGGCCGGAGACGGGGGGGTCGGAGGGCGGCGGGCTGATCGCTGACGGGGCAGGGCGCTTCCCCGAGGAGACCACTGTAGGCTCCACCCTCTGGACAGGTGTGGAGAAGGCCAGCGGAGGAGTCTGTAACACACAGGTCACATGACCGTCTTTATTACAGATGGTTAAAGGCGCAGACGCCTTCACAGACTGACGGACTGCTGCGTTCACTGACCTGCTGCTTCTCAGGAAAAGGAGACATCATGTCCTTCAGCTGGCGGCCGATCGCCAATATCGTCTCTAAGAAGAAGACAAAGCAAACGGTCTTCAATGTGTCCTCCAACGCTCGGGACACCCTGAGGACGAGGTTTAAAGATGGCGAGAGGTGGAAGACGCACTGAGAGCCTTCAGTTAAACTAGTATTACCACAGTGTAAAAATACTCTGTGTTCAAAGTGTTAATTAAAGCTTCAGTCTCTTCTTCGTTGGTTTACTGACAAGCTGCAAACACATCTGACAGGTTATCGGCCTTTAAAGACGCCGTTTCTGAGACGTCAGCTGTTCATCTCCTCCTCCAGACGCTTCACGTGTTCTGTTTTCATGTCAATGAACCTTTTTTCTCGATTAATCGATCAGCTGTTTGGTCGATTAAATGTCAGAAAATGGTGATAAAAGTCGCTCAGTTTTTCCCAAAGCCCGAGGGGACGTCCTGTTCTGTCCACAACCCAAAGACAGTTCACTGTCACAGAGGAGGGAAGAACATCCAAGAATCAGACTATTAAGAATTATTCAAACCGATTAATCGATTGTCAAAAAAGCTGCCGATTAATTTAATAGTTGACAACAAATCGATTCATCGCTGCAGCTCTAAGAGCAGAAGAGGAAAGATAAACGCTGAGCTGAAAGTCGCTAAGAAGCGTCGTGAAGCCGAGAAGCTGCAGATTTTCTCCACTGTTCACGTACAAACATCATCAGCTGATCTGAAGCGTGCAGTGAATTTGTGATGTCACAGTAACCGCGGCGAGAGCTGTGATGGACTCACCGTCCTCTGGAGGAGCAGGGAAAGGCTCCGATATCTTGGGAGGAGTGCGAGCTGGAAGACAGGAGGACGGAGTCACTATCAGCTGAACGGAGATCAGAAACAAAAACATCTTAAACTAAAATAAATCACATGAACTTTTAACGTCTGTTTAGTTTGTGTTTTAGTCCAAATGTACAAAACTGATCCTGATCCACAGCGGGAACAAACTGGAGATCTAACCTGAGCCGTAACAAAAAACCTGAACCCTGAACCAAACCGTTTGTTTTCATTGGACGATCAGCTGACTGCGGGTGTGACGCTGCGGTCGACCTACAGATGGCGTTCTTGGGCTGGAAGATCTCCTTGTAGTCCTCAGCGTTGTGGATTTCAGCTGACGACACCTTCTCGTCCGCCTCGTCCTCACTGGGGCTCCGCCTCTCTCCTTCGGGGCTCCGCCTATCAGCGTCTGACCTCTGCCCCACCCTGGTGACATCACGACAGGTGACCCAAAGCACAAATTTACTTCTTTCTTTTTTTAAAAAACTTTCCTTTTTGTCAATTTCAAAGAAGAAAGAAAGAAGCTGCTGCACAAAAACTGTCGAAGTTACGACTTAAATCAAAACATATCTCACTGAGCGGGCGGAGTTCCGGTATAACGGACTGAGCGGGCGGCGTTCTGTCTGCAGGACGGTGGATCGTCGTACCTCTGGGAGCTGCAGGTGGTCGTGGGTCTCTCGTAGTTCCTGCGCAGAGCGGCTCCTCTTGGATCCTTCGGCTCTGCGAGCGGCTGGTTGTCCTGGATGATCCCCTTGATCACGGAGCCGCCGCTCTTCTTCACCCTCTTCAGATCCACCACGTAGGACGACACGCTGGACAGCTGGTGAGACACGCCGATCTGACGGGCAGAGAGGTCACAGGTGAGCAGTTTTCGTAACAGCGGTAAAGTTTTTCTCCAGGAGGCGGAGCTACGCACCAGCTGTTGGTTGCAGACGGCCAAGTCAGAGACCTTCCCCCAGCCCACCGGCACCACGTCGAAGCAGCGGTCAGGCTCCCAGCCAAAGACCCGCAGAGAGTCGGTGGACCCGCTGAACAGACAGCCGCCGTCCGGGCTGAAAAACACACACCTGAACACACAGGGGTCAGAGGTCAGATTCCAGCGACACGCCGTCCAACCTGCCGCACTGAGAACACTCACCTGACTGGAGTCGTGTCGCCCTCCGACGAGCCGATCATCGTGAACTTCTCCAGATCCCACAGCTTGACGGTCCTGCAGACAACAGAGACAAACTCGCCGTCAACATGCAGCAGAGCTCATCGACCCCGCGGCGTCTGAAACGGATCGGGCGGCGGCGTCCTACCTGTCGGAGCTGCCCGACGCCAGCAGGTACTCGTTGGGGTGGAACTGCACGATGTTGACAGGGCCGGTGTGAGATTTGAACTCCGTGATGGTCTTCCCCTGGGTCAGGTCCCACAGCTGAGGACCAGAGAAATCAGACTTCAACATTCACGTCAGACTGCAGAGGACCGAAGCAGGTCGGTGGATTCGTCCCCCGTTTGTTACAGACGTGATGGTTACAAACACCAACAGCTCTTACAGCAGGCAGAAATACAGCCTGAGTGATTAAACAGATGTTAGAGGCTTAAAAGGCTCAGTGTTTTCTTCACACAGCTGCTCGCTGTTGGGGACTACTTTCAGCGGCGGATGGATCCACACGTGTAGTGAGTGTTTGGGGCAGCAGGACTGAGTCTGGACATGAGATTCGAAGATGAGAAAAAAACATGTGGACAAATACGGATTTCATTTTCATTTAATTATCTGAACTCTTAAAATACGTGGCTTGTAAAAAGCCAGGTGAAGCCTGCGATCAGGGTGGGGGCGCCTCACTCTGTTTCTGACAGACACAGATTGACAGCCGGCTCTCTGGGATCGTACCTTCACGGTGCAGTCGTCGCTAGCTGAGGCCAACCACTTCCCGTCAGGACTGAAGGCCACACTTCTCACCGCCTGAGTGTGACCCTGCAACACAAACACCAACACGAAGGTGTCAAAGGGCTTCGCACAAAACCTTCATCCTGGATTCCTGTCTCAGAGGATGTTATGATAAACCTTTCACACACGTGAACACTTGGAGAAACTTTTAAAATAATTAAATAAGTATTTTAAATGTGTCTTTGTCTTCTTTAAACACAGAGGACTCTTACCGTGTACCTGAACACATATCCTTTCCTCCGCACGTCCCACAGCTGACAGGCGGCACAGAGAGACAGAAATATTTCATCAGTGCACATTCAGAGTGACATCACATCTTTCTACACACAAGTGTGAACTTGTATTCTTGTGACGACCGTCTTTGGCGTAACACACTCTCAAACCAGTACGATGGTACAAAAGTAGACTTGGTATGAAAAGATATGAAACATTTCTGGCCGTATCGTGCGGCGCTGTACAAAACTGTAACCGCTCCTCACAGACGCCACGTGAGCTCACACACTCCCGTTTGTCCTTCTATACTTTCCCCAAACCCCTGAACTGAACCTAAACCAAAATCAAACCTCAAACACAAGTCTTACCCCTTTAGAACAGTCCTTTTTTAAGGACCATGTTTGAGCTTTAGACCTCGGAAGTGAGGACATTTTTTTGGCCTCTCAAAGACACACCTACCTTGATGTTTGTGTCCATGGAGCTCGAGGCGAGGAAGTCTCCAAACGGGTGGAAGCCGAGGCTGGTGATGTTGGCTTTGTGTCCCATCAGAGTCCTTAAAACTGGAGAAGACAGGAAGCGTCACGCCGACAGACAGAGAAGAAGAGGTCTCTTTCAAACCTTCCTACATACTAAGCAGAGTTTCCCAAACATAGACTTTACTTTGGCGGGTCGCCCAGGTGCATTAACGCCCGCCCAGGTATATCTGTGACCCATTTAAGCTTTCTGCATAGAAACACAAGGAGAGGTGACGTCTGATATCACATTACAAGGCGGTGGATGTTTTATAAGCACGGACCAGCTGAAGCGACGGTGAACACACCGGAGCAGGTGTCACTGGGTACGAGCAGATTCAAGTACTGAATAAACTCTGGAGAATGAAGTGCAGTTAAAATGTGAAACAGAAACCTGGTGGTCGTATTTAGGTGATAAAGAAAACCCTCAGTGGAAAGAGGAAACACTTCCCTCCTGACCAGCACACACTGCTGAGTCAGCCTTTAGCTCAGAGCATGTAAAGCAGTGTTACCTGCTCTTGTATGAACTCTACACGTTGTTCTGCTGCTCTGTGAGTTGTGTGTCTGCAGACTCATCGCACACAATAACACGTCACACGGTTCAGACTCCAAACTGCATCATTTCCTCATTTAAAGTCCGTCAGTCGTGGACGTGTTAAACAGGAGACAGCTGCTGCTGAAGCCTCCTCTGTGTTCATGTCAGCTGGCTCACTGTAAACACCTTAGAACTTGAGCATTAATGTTGTTTTCCATAAGGTGAAGGCTGTTATTAGTTTGAATGCTGCTAATCTTATTTGCAGTTTCCAATATAAAACTTGTGCGCTGCAAAAACTGAGCTCTCAAAAACAACGAAAAAAAAGCATTAAAATGGGGAAATATTACTAAAAACAAGCAAAATGATCTGCCAACAGAACGAGAACATTTCACCTGCTGCTTAAGGCCAAAAAAACTTGAAACAAGTGAAATTCTCCGACATAAAAGCCGCCTGGTAAGAAGAAAGATCTTGTCAGACAAAAACGTCCCCGTGACAACGCTGATCCTTTGGGTTCCTATGCTCCTGACGTTTAGGGCGGGACTAGAATATTCGAATATTCGTTCGGTGGGTTGGTATTCGATTTGAAAATGTGACATTCGGATATTCGTTTTTTGGGGTTTTTTTTGCACACGCCGCTTCCCACTTGCGCTGTTCTGTAGTTTATTAAAAATTCTGAATGTGTCGTGTCTCGCCTGTCTGTCTATATTGCACCAAAAACGACACTGTACTCCCCTGTGAAGTCGTTTGGATCAACGGTTTCTGGAAATAATCAAAATGCAAACGGACAGGCAGCCTAAAGAGATCGTGCAGCTTCGAAAATTTAAATATAAATTATACAAATTGATTTTTCCGAAGCTTCGAATATTCGATGTTCATTACTACCGAAGCTTCGAAGCTCAAAAAATGGTATTCGGACCAGCCCTACTGACGTTCATACAGTTTCATCTCTGGCAGAGTTCATTTAACGTGGAGAAGAAAGCTGTTAAAGGCTTTCACACTAAGAGAACAGACTGAGTCTCACTCTTGGCGGCCTCCATGTCCCAGACTCGTATTGATCCAGACTGTGAACCGGTGACGATCTGATCCTCCGAGGCGTTGAACTGGACACACTCCACCGGGTTCTTGTGGCCGGTCAAACTCTGAGAGACAACAAACACACAGTCAGCAGTGAGCCACTGACGGTCAGACAGCTCCTCTGCTCTAAGGTTTGCTGGTGGTGTTCAGAGGTGCAGCTGAGCTGCAGGGAGGAGGTCTCACCATGATGCAGTTGGCCTTGCTGACAGCCCAGAGGTTGACCCTGCAGTCCTCCCCTCCTGTGGCCAGCAGGCGGCCGGAGCTTTTGCCCAGAGCCAAACAGGAAACTCTGCTGGAGTGAGCCTCGAACTCCTCTGTACAACAACACAGGAGGGACACATTTAGTTCTGCCCGCGGCGGCTACGCCCACTTCTTCTGCACTGGAGCTAAAGACGTTTTGTTAGTGAATCCAGCATGAATTCAAACAGTCTTCTTTACATCTGGTGAGAGTTGACGTGTCTGTGTTGGATGAGCAGCCGTCAGTTTATCAGACAGTATATGAAACAGGAAGAACAAAGTTTGTACTCACGCAGTCGCCATGAGATCTTGGTGGTTTTGGCGGCAGCCATACTGGTCACACTGTTTGAACTGTTGGACCGCCGCTGAGGTTAATTCATGAAGTTCAGTGAGGATCAGCGAGGACAGACATCAGCTTCACTCTCTGCACGGAGCTTCCTCCACCTGCAGACGTACGAGTCAGATACGTAAACCTGCCGACGGCCTCGTCACAGGTAACATGTCCACTCCTTCACTTCTCTTTTACACTGGAACACTGTCAGCCCATTCATGCACTTTACTAGGTGGTGAAAAAAAAT
The DNA here is from genome assembly GCA_029875015.1 of Lepomis gibbosus. NCBI lineage: Eukaryota > Metazoa > Chordata > Actinopteri > Centrarchiformes > Centrarchidae > Lepomis > Lepomis gibbosus. The sequence continues at coordinate 9,825 of JAPMOB010233394.1, forward strand.
CGATTCTTAGATGCATCGTGACGTTAACTATTCGGAAGCGATTCACAAATATCAAAACAAACGTAATTCAACGTAATATTGACGTAACGTAAAAGGTGCAGCGCCTGGACAGTCTGTGGCTGGACAATAACAATCGCAATATTATGTCTTTCAACAACAATCTGACAAATATTCAATAAATGTTTCCTTTCTCTTTCCTCTCCTCTCTCCTTCTGTCACTTTCTGCAGCACCTGTGGCTACTGTTAGTCCTAGTTAGTCTGTTCCACTGTGACCTTTACTGTCTGCACACACTGACCACACAGTAATAAAATAAACGTAATACTGCAGTACTGGTAACAGTACGGAGTCAACATATTGAGTACTTTAAGTTTGTGTTTGCACGCTTTCTTCATTGTTTTTTATTAGGGACGTCCCGATCAGGTTTTCTTGCCCTCGAGTCCAAGTCCTAGTCATCTGATCTTGAGTATCTACCAATACAGAGTCCCGATCCGATACTTCTATAATACTTAAAAATATTATAGACAATAAAAAAAGTCTAAGATAAAATCAAACAGCACCTCAACTTAAAATACCCAGCAGGCATGTAAACAAATACAAAAATAAAAAGAGCCACAGAGTTTGCAAAGCACATCTATATATACATATATACATTTATATCTGAGTCCTGATCGAGAGGTAACGATTCTGATCGAGTCTGAAACAACGTGATCGGGCCGATTTCCGATCTCGTGATCTGGACATCCCTAGTTTCTAATGTTATGTACATGCAGAATATACAGTGAAATGATTTAAACCAAACAGATGCACGCTTCATGTGAGTGGGGTGAGAGGGTTCATCTGTATGTGCTTCACTCTGTCAGCATGAAACAAAAAAATGTGGTGCCACCAAAGCACTTAGATCACAAAGGTCACATCTTCATAGATTTGATCTGGATTTCTGACCTGCCAGATTCTGTAACACCAGAGGATGAAAAAGTGTTTAAAGATACGAATGTTTGTACTAAAACAGCTAAAACTGTCTGAATAAGCTCACAATGGTTTCAGGTTTGACAGCTTTCCTCATTTGTGACCCTGTGTGAAGGAATTTTCTCAACACTTGTTGAAATTAAGTGATGAGCACCTGAAACGCCTCTTTTCATTAAAAAACAAACCTTTCTTTACCAGGTAAGTTAATTAAGGACAGATTAAAAAATACACCAACAGCCTGGCAGGAGACAAAAGCCTCCTGTGAGGGATTAAACAACAGACCGAAGAAGCAGGACAACAACAAACCTCAAAAACCAGGTACAGAGACACCAGGAGGGAATGAAAACCAGGTACAGAGACACCAGGAGGGAATAAAAACCAGGTACAGA
>JAPMOB010233398.1:0-13876 GCA_029875015.1 Lepomis gibbosus
GTGATAACTGCGTTTAATTAATAAGCACAACAAAAAAGGACTTTAAGAGGTGGATGCATAATTCGGCAGAACAGATGTTGTAGGCTACCTGTCGAGATTTGTATGCACGTCTTTTCTCAGCATGAATTAGCGTTACTGCCCGCGAGGTGCATGCAATTCTCGGCAGGCATGCAGAATTCGGCACAACACCTGCTAGTTCGTGGCTCTGCAACCTGTGAAAATTCGTTCTCCACTCTCAAACATGTGTTCTCCGAACACAAGTGCGCTTCACGCCGGACTAGATCAACGTTCTCAAAGAAGTCAAATGAGCTCACAAGCGGCGTCTTGAGCTCCTCTAACTGAGTTTAATTTTAAGTTTCATGTTGGCTGGTTGTTAGTGTATTTATATAACTGGTAGGCTATTGTTTAGCCTACTGTCAAAGTGCACTATTTTGTGTTGTTGTGTTGTGATGAGACTAGCAATTTAGTATTTGGTTAATTTTTTTCAGTTGTGTGCTGTCCAATGTCCTGAAATGTACCTCCTGCCACGGAGAAGCTGTTTTATTTATTTTTGATAATGGAGATTGTAGAATCATCTCTGTGTAGACTATGCTGTGGGTGTGTTTGATATTGTTTTGATAATGGTACATGATGCTTTTTTAGTGGTAGCCTAGTGTTAACACTTACGGTAGAGCAAACTAGAATTAAGATGTGTCTCTCCTGTCAGTGAGGTAGCCTGGCACTTAAACTACATGTGCGCTGTTAAATAGAGTCGGTTTAGGAGCTGTTGGTTTGCATCACTTCAGGCTAACAAGCCTATGGGATATTTGAAAATCACTAATGCCCACCCATTGAAAATAAATGCCCCCCTGCTGAGCTCAGTCTGACGACTGCTCCGCCTACAACGACTGGATCTCGAGAGTCACGCCACATGGCAAAGCCTGAACTAATGACACATACTGTGATACCACTGAAGGTAAATGTCAAGCTTCAAGTGTATAAATTTTACTGTTAAAAATCTGTAACATAAAGATTATGATTATCGGACTGATCTCATCTTAGAATGTCCATCCATCCATTTTCATCCGCTTATCCGGGGTCGGGTCGCGGGGGCAGAAGCTACAGGAGGGGACCCCAAATTTCCCTTTCCCGAGCCGCATTAGCCAGCTCTGACTGGGGGATCCCGAGGCGTTCCCAGGCCAGCGTGGAGATATAATCTCTCCACCTTGTCCTGGGTCTTCCCCCCAGGCCTCCTCCCAGCTGGACGTGCCCGGAACACCTCCCTAGGGAGGGGTTCAGGAGGCGTCCTTACCAGATGCCCAAACCACCTCAACTATCTTAGAATGTCTTGGGCAACAAAATATTTGCACTCTGTGTTCTTGTGAGAAAATCTGGTGGAAAACATCATGCAAAACTGGAGTCACAGATGTGAAGAAACACAGTCATGCACACACAAACAGACAGGTGTCCTGGGCTAAATGACAGGGATCGATTTGAATACAAATCTCGTTGTTCAGGAGACATTTGAATCCTGTCAAATGTGGAACGATTAAATGAAATTAATGAATTAATTGTTTAGGAAAGTTTAGGATGTTTAACATTATGAACATATGTGTGCATCAAGCTGTAGTGTAATGTGTATAATTTATGATTGTCACTTTATTTTAATGAGGGAATAAATGTCGTAATAATATAATAATTGTCTCTGTGTATTTTGACTGTGTTTTTGTTGTACAATCGTTATGGATCATGCAGCACAAATGACAAACTGATGCAGAGATGATAGACATGATATTCAAATCATGGTGCTGCTGACTGCGATCTGACCTCTGGTGCAGAATAATGTGAAAAATAAATTTGCAGGTTGTAAATCATAAAATATGAATTGCAAAAAGACTCACAGTCCTGCTGTCACCTGTTCTTCACACACATCTTAATCAACACACACACACGCACACCTTAACCACAGATTCGTATTAGGATAAATTTGTACCAGACACCAGTGACCAGCAGTCAGAGTTTGGAGACGCAGGAGAAAGACGATCAGAAAGAAACTCTGTGGAGGTGGGTGGTCTTTAGAAATAATCACGTTTTAGTTATTTAACATATTTAGTTTTAGTTAAATATTTTGAGTTGTAATAATTTACTTGTACAGATTATGTTGGAATTAATCAACAATATTTCTCATATTCCAAGCTAAATAAAAAACAAACATAAAACATATAATTTTTTTGATTGTTAAGTTATAACTTAAAAAAAAAGCATGAAATTAGTTATGGGGAGTTTAATTAAATTTTCCATTAAATTGAATCTACTCTTTTGAGGACAATAAAGCATGTTTTATTGGAGAGATTTACTCTCTCCGTTTGATTTTAACATTCTGTCTCTCTTCACCTCCCCCTTTGTTGTCTTTACCTCTCCGTCTCCTCTTCAGGTCTCCACATATATAAATATGTCAGTCAACTCCTCTTCCTCCCTTCTCCCTCATAACCTCTCCTCCTCCAACTCCTCCTTCCCTCCTCTCCTTCACATGTGTTTCAGGTCCAAAAAGAGTATTTTCGTCTTTTCAGCTTTCTCCATCATCAACCTCCTCTTCCTCCCTCTCCTCATCTTCGTCCTCTGCCTGGGATACCAACAGTGGAGGAAACAGCGCTCTGTTTCCACGGCTACCACAAGCCACTCTGACCTCTTCACCTATCACTCCATCGCCATGCAGCTGAACGATTTCGTGGGCTTTGTCTTCATTTTTTGTGGCGGCTACATCAATCTCCCAGAGATGAAGTCAGTAGGGCTCGCTATCTGGACTGTAACCTCCCTCGGACAGGCTCTGTTTCACCTACTGACCTGTGTCGAGCACTACATGGCTGTTATTCACCCCATCACCTACCTGGGACTGAGACAGGCGGGCAGGATCAGGATCAGAAACATCAGCACTGGATGTGTTTGGTTACTGAGCTTCGGGTGGTTAATTGTAACTTGTCATAGCAGCTATAACTTTAGCTTTTACTTGTCTGTCTGCATTATGGTTTCCTTCTTAATCGTCATCTCTTTTTGCGGCATTTCAGTTCTCCGCGCTCTGAAGCGTCCAGGTCCGGGGGAAGTGGGTGGGAACAAGGAGCGGGTTGACCAATCAAAGAGGAGGGCTTTCCACACCATCGCAGCTATAATGGCAGTGCTGTTGATAAGTTTTGGGGGGGGGCTGCTCAGCACTGTTATATACACTTCATCTGTGCTTGGTGACACATGTGTGTTGTTGTTGTCTACGTTCTGGTTTGAACTACCCAGCAGATTTGTGTTACCTCTGCTGTTTCTACATCGGGAAGGAAAATTACAAAGTTGTAAACCAAAGACTGAATCAGGATGAGGGTAGGATTACATGTGAGTGTATCAGCAGAACTTTTGTCTCGCCTTGTTCTGACAGTGAGTGTAGTTACATAACACTGTCAACACACACTTATGACGAATAGGAATGTGAACCTGTCTGGCAAAGGCTTGAATGTATCAGATTTTCATTTATATGTAAAAGCCGAGCACTCTAGCTTTAAATATTTGAAAACAATAATTAATTTTTTAAAGATGGAAGTTAAATGTTAAATTTGAACTTAAACTTGTTGGCTGCTTTGCCTACATTCTGAGATCCAACTTATCCCAAAACTTATCTCATTTGAGTTTAGGTCAGGTGATTGTGGAGGTCATGTCATGTGATGCAGCAATCCTCTCCATCACTCTCCTTCTTCGTCAAACAGCCCTTACATGGCCTGGAGGCATGGGCATAAATGTCAGTTCGGGGGGACAATAAACACATAATTTCTCAGGAACAGTTCTTGTAGGGGACACAAATAATCCAGCCAAAGTGGTACTTGTGTAGGATACTGTATGTGTACACAGAGGAAAGCCTTGCTACTACAGGTGTAGAGTGGAGACCATGATGTTATCAAATTGCCTAAATATAATGATGTTTTGCACTTTTTTTTTTTAACTTAAAAATGATCTTATGTCTGTTTATCTTTGACACAAAGCGATAGTTGTATAAACATGAGTTAAGCCCAGTTCACACTACACGATTTTTACCCAGATTTGCCGCTCGGCGACCATCAGGCTGCGATCGGGGGTAAATTAGCAGTCAATCAGCGCCCGCCCGTCGTTATATGTGAACTACTCAACAACGCATCACAACTGCTTCTGACACATCGTCTGCCGTCTTCAGCTCTCTCTGTAGCTCAGACAATCCCTGCTACCTCCGTGTGCTAATCCATTCTTTCACCCATATTCTTTGTCTTTATAATTGCTCTCTTTATATTAACAAACAGCTGTTTCGTATGCAGGATCGCTCATTTCCCGTTTCACATTTCACGTGTGTTTTCTTGACAAAACGTGGTTTAGAGACCAACGTCAGGTGACACATCCACTGTCTGCTCGTGTAGTGTGTGACCGCCTGTCGCCGATCAGTCACGTAGTGTGAACGCCACAACAACTTCAAGACGACCGTCACATGCATTTATTGTGAATTGTCCACTATTAAATATTATTAAAATATTTTAACATCCTACTGTCACAATAAATTTATTTTCATTTGGCCCCATAAATAATTGCACATACATTGTAATATTTCTACATGGATATTCATCATTCATCAAATTCAGTGACATTCAAAACATTTCTAATATTTTCTTGTTGAATTGTTTAAATTTTATTCATCCACCACATGATACAACCCGTTCTCACTCCCTGACTCGGCACATATGGACGCATGGTCAAGACCCATCGGCGTCAGTTTGTGACGCACTGGGTATACCTACAGCATCATAGTTCAACGCAGTGGGGGAAGCCCTTAGCGTCAGTTTTTGACAGTAAGATAAAGGTAGACTGAGTAAGGAGGTGGCTGGGGTGGATGGAGGCCCAGAACCCCACTTTGAACCAAGAGACTGGGACTCGTGTCTCGTGTGAAACAACATTAAAATTATAATAAGTCAACATTATTTTTATTTAAGTTACGTAAATTGACGTTACATTGGTTAACTTGTGTTAACTGACATACATAGTTATTTTAAACTAAACCATGATCTTTTCCAAACCTTAACCAAGTAGTTTTGTTGCCTAAACCTAACCAAACTGCGGCATTTCACGACTTTAATAACGCACTGTTTCAAAATGGTGATTTTTGGAAATGCTAGCATTTTGGGTTTTTTTAAAGTCTTAGCGGACGTGCATATTTATTGTTGCTAACTTTACTGGAAGTTGCATATTTGTTGTTGCTAAGTGTTGCTAACTTGACCACCGAGCCCCAAACGTCAATAAATGACACAAAAGAGGTACCCAGGCCGTTAAAAATGTGTGACGAGTTGGGAGTGAGAATGTGTAGCATGAAAAGGCACTGTTTCTGCTCACAAAATGTGCTTCAATTGTAAAACAGAATTCAGAAAAATTAAAACAGAAAACACAGAATCTGGGGGGAAAAAGGATCTGAAAGGTCTCTCCATCACAAACAATGCATACTGAGTTGCTGTTGTTGCCACAGTTGTTCCCCCTTCACTTCTGGCAAACCAATCATTGCTGGTTGGCATAAAACAAATCACTACCAGGGCACCAGGAGGGAAACATCACCACAGAAAAGATATTAAAACTCTGGTATATTGCGGTGTACTGAGAGAAGCAAATGTGACCTTGTTTGGCAATGGCTTGAACAAAACAGACGTTCATATAAATATGCAGCACTCTAGCGTTAAATGTTTGAAAATAATTCAAGTGTTTAAATTTCGGGGGTTAAATGTTGAATTTGGACCTCGAATGATGCCATCCCTAGAGCAACAGCGCATGACTATGCCTAAAGTAATGAGCCATGCTTTGATACCTCCAAAGGTAAATGTAAATCAAGCGTAATATGTGTAATTACTACTGTCAAAGAACATAAAGTAGTCCCAGTCTGAATTGATTATCGAACTGAATGCATGTTAGATTGTCTTGGACAACAAAATATTTGCACTCTGTGTTCTTGTGAGAAAATCTGTTGGAAAATTTTGTCCAAAACTGGAGTCACAGATGTGAAGAAAACACAGCCATGCACACATAAGCAGACAGGTGTGCTGGACTAAATGACAGGGTTTGAGTTGAATACACAGCTTTTGTTCATGAGTCATTTGAACCCTGTCAAATGTTGAAATTTCTTAATCGTTCTTAATAGAATGATTAAATGAAATTAATTAATTTTACTGTTTAGGAAAGTTTAGGATGTTTAACATTATCAACGTATGTGTGCATCAGTTTTAGTGTAATGTGTATTATAGCATAATAATGTATCACTGTATTTAAATGAAGGAATAAATGTCGTAATTGTCTCTGTGTGTTTTGACTGTTTTTGTTGAACAACGTCCAGATAGATCATGCACCACAGATGACAAACTGATGCAGAGGTTATTGACTGATAATCAAATTGTGGTGCTGCTGACTGCGATCTGACCTCTGTGGAACAATAATGTGAAAAAATAAATTTGCAGGTTGTAAATCATAAAATATGAATTGCAAAAAAAAACCACAGTCCTGCTCTCACCTGTTCTTCACACACACAAACATCTTATTCAACACACACACACACACACACCTTAACCACAGATTCATATTAGGATATATTTGTGCTAGTCACCAGTGACCAGCAGTCAGAGCGTTTGGAGACGCAGGAGAAAGACGATCAGAAAGACACTTTGTGGAGGTGGGTGGTCTTTAGAAATGATTATGTTTTAGTTATCTAACATATTAGATTTATTTATATTTAGTTATTTAGTTGTAATAATTTACTCGTACAGTATGAGGTGGAAATAAACAAGATTTCTTGTATACCAAGCTACATAGAAAATGAACAACAAAACAGATAATTATTTCTGACTGTAAAGTTACAACTTTAAAAAATAGCCTGAAGTTATTTTTGGGAGTTGACATTCTCTGTGAAAATTACTCTACTCTTTTGATGACAACAAAGCACCTTTGATTATAGAGATCATTTTCTCTGTGTCCGTTTGATTTTAACATTCTGTCTCTCTTCACCTCCCACTTTGGTTGTCTGTGCCTCTCCTTCTCCTCTTCAGGTCTCCACATATATAAATATGTCAGTCAACTCCTCTTCCTTTGACGACCCCTCCCTTCTTCCTCATAACCTCTCCTCCTCCAACTCCTCCTTCCCTCCTCTCCTTAGCATGTGTTTCAGGTCTAAAATGGGCATCTTTGTCTTCTCTGCTATTTTCATCATCAACCTCTTCCTCCTCCCTCTCCTCATCTTCGTCCTCTGCCTGGGATACCAACAGTGGAGGAAACAGCGCTCTGTTTCCACGGCTACAACAAGCCACTCTGACCTCTTCACCTATCATTCCATCGCCATGCAGCTGAATGAATTCTTGGGGTTCGTTTTCTTTTATTGTGGCGACTACATCAATCTCCCAGAGATGATATCAGTGGGGATGTCCATCTGGGCTGTCACCTCCCTCGGACAGGCTCTGTTTCACCTCCTGACCTGTGCTGAACGCTACCTGGCTGTCGTTCACCCCATCACCTACCTGGGACTGAGACAGGCAGGCAGGGTCAGGATCAGAAACATCAGCACTGGATGTGTTTGGTTACTGAGTTTCGGGTGGTTAATTGTAACTTTTAAAAGCAGCTATAAGTTAACCTTTATCTTGTCTGTCTGCATTATGGTTTCCTTCTTAATCGTCATCTCTTTTTGTAGCATTTCGGTTCTCCGCGCTCTCAATTATCCCGGGCCGGGGGAAGTGGGTGGGAACAAGGAGCGGGTTCACCAATCAAAGAAGAGGGCTTTCCACACGATCACAGCTATAATGGCAGTGCTATTGATAAGTTTTGGGGGGGGACTGCTCAGCACTGTTATATACACTTCATCTGTGCTTAGTGACACATGTGTTGGGTTGTTATCTACCTTCTGGTTTCAACTGCCCAGCAGATTTGTGTTACCTCTGCTGTTTCTACAGCGGGCAGGAAAATTACAAGGCTGTAAACCAAAGACTGAATCAGGATGAGGGTAGGATTACTTGCCTTGTTCTGACAGAGAGAGTAAGTACATAGCACTATGAACACGTGCTTATGATGTATAGGTGTTGTGTGAACCTTTTTGGCAAGGACTTGAATGTATCAGAAGTTCATTTATATGTAAAAGCTCAGCACTCTAGCTTTAAATAGTTTTTAAATAATTAAAATAATTGTTTTAAGATTGGGGCTTAAATGTTAAATTGGACTCTTGAATGAAAGTCTTCTGTCAGATAGTTTTGTAAGTCAGCAAGAGTGATTTAGCTTTAATGGTAGATTAGTCAGAAACAGGTTGATGGTGAGAATTCCGGGGACTTTTTCTTCTTTGCATTTTAAGCTTAAAATTAAGATGAGATTGAAAGTTTAAACGATTGACTGGAGATGAATAAGATAAGTTGGAGTGGAAGCAGGGTACACATAAAATAATGTCATCAGCATAAAAATAGATGTTGCATCACTGATTAGAAAGAATAATGTCATTTATGTTAAATATACACTACCAGTTAAAGGTTTGGACACACCTTCCCATTATTATGTAGTAAATACAAAAGTGTTTAAAAAAACAGAATGTGTTATATATTTTATATTCTTTAAAGTGGCCACCTTTTGCTTTGATGACAGCTTTACATATTCTGGCTATATTTTTTTAAAATATGAGTTAAGTTCATAGGGTCACTGCGCTGTCATTAGAATTATCACATAATCTTGTGTCCTCCACATAGTATTTTAGGTTTCTTCTGGGACAGAGCCTGTCTTTTACATAGATTTTCAACTGCAGCAAGCGCACTTAACATTAGGGATGGGTATCATTTGGGTTTTTTACAATTCCGGTGCCAAATCAATACTTAAAACAGTGCCTGAAACGATACTTAAAAACACACACAATAAAAAAAACTGTGATGGACTTTGAGAGTCATAGAGGATTTTCAAATTCTTTAATCTGAACAATATATTAACTGTTTAAAGTGTACATAAATATAAATAAAATGAATTACAAAACAACACATTTATGTTGCTGTGGCAGGTTTATGCTGTGGCCTTTATTGTTTCAGCATTAATAAAGACCTAGCGTCTGCTGTCTCGTAGCTTTTCATTAGGGGACGCTACATTGCGGTTTGGCAGTGGCGCCGCTTCTCCCATCTGTTCGAAGCAAAGGGAAATAGTTCAATAGACAAATTTAAATGGCAACGAATTCAGGTACGGAAATTTGCATTCTAAGTCGGTTGCATAGGTGCTAGTCAAATAGAAACCAGTTCCATATTGGTACTGGGTTTTAGTACCCAACCCTACTCAACATCAGGCAAAACCCAACTCAACCGTAAATTCAGCTGTAAATGACTTTTTTTAGGTTCATTGAAATTACAGAAATTCATTTTAGTGTTTAGGAATGTTTAAGATTAAATACTCATTTGTACAATAATCAGTAAACTTGTAGTATAATGCATATTTGAGAATAATGTACAGCTATGTATGACATCACTGTATATAGGGACACAAGGACATGAGGGAGTTTATTGTCACCGTAATCGCCACAACAAAATTCTTGGTATCTCAGATACAACAGCAAAGCAAACATTCTCCAATCAAACAGAGGATACTGAGTCCCTGCGTACATGGCACCCACATCTTAATACATACATGTCATAAGAGATGGAGAAGATGTCATAATAATGTCCTCTGTGTGATGGTTTGTTTTACAATGGTTGTTCAGATCATGCAGCACAGATGAAAAACTCATGCATAGATGACTGACATGATATTCAAGCACTGTTGCTGCATTCTGACCTCCCTGTGGCACAATAATGAAAAATGTATTTGCCTGTTGTAATTCACTGTAAAATGTATCATAAAATATGAATTGCAAAAACAAAACACAGTCATTCTCTCACCTATTCTTCACACACACACCTTAATCACAGTTATGTATTTGCATATATTTATACCAGACACCAGTGAACAGCAGTCAGATGCAGGAAAAAGACGATGGACAGAAAGAAACTCTGTAGAGGTGGGTTTTCTTCAAGATTAAACAGATTGATTTAGGTAAAGTGTAAAGTGTTATTTATATAACTTTTAGGCTTATTAATGTAATGTTAATGTTTACATTAATGTATATTCACTGAGACCGTTATCTGAAATCTTATAATTAGGGCTGGGCACGTTAATGCTTTGTTATCGTGTTAACGCATTGATTAATTAACGCTGACAATTATTTTATAGCATGTTATCGCAGTTTTTTTGAATAATTATTATTTTGAAAGTCAGTTGCTCACTGGCTCCGAATACCAATACAGTAAAACCCTGGGTCACAGGAGGGCAGGGATGTTGATCAGCCCGCAAATCACAAACCCAAACAAGCAGTGGAGGGAGGCTTCGTCAGACTACACTGGATGCAGCGTCTGGGAGAAGTAAGACAGTACTCCACGAGTAAACGGCGGGCGCTCTATTGAGAGTATCCATAGCAATGGCTGTAGCCTACTTAACTTAAAAAACTATAGGCTACATAACTTTACCTGATAGGCCTTCATCAAGTTTTGCAAAGATGCTCTGCCATGTGAATTCTCTCCTGTTGATGTCCTGATAACTATTTAGATTCTAGAAACTCCCAAACAGCGAGGATCAGTCTCTCTTCCAATGTTTTGGGCGTCGCGTACAAAAACTTCAAGAAAATTCAACTTCGGCAGCGGGCGGGCGTTTTGTTACGTTAATGTTTTAGTTGTTTAGTTACATAAATGTTTAGTGCTACTGTGTAAAGGGAATACTGCTGGTAAAAAAGCACTTTATTTGTTTAAAGTGTTTGCAAAATACATGTTATTGCACTTGTGTATACAGCAGTACATTTAAATTAAAATTGTGCAATAGACTACTTTAGAATTCATTATTCAATTTATGCGTTGCCCAGCACTACTTATACTCTGATTATTTGTAGTAACTTCATTCAAAGTCTGGTTTCTGTGAAAGAAAATTCTCCCAAAAAGATTTTTCTGAAATTGTTGAAAGCTTTTTATACATACTTAATTGTTTTCTTATCATTATGACCACTGACAGGGGAACTGAATAAGGTTCCAATCCAAGTTTAATTATGTTATTTTATGTACTATTTCTACATAAAATTACTACAAATTTAGTAAGGTAATTCACTTTGAATATTTTATTGGCTTTAAGCCTTTTATCTCTAAATATGTGTGCAACAACCAGTAAGAAGTATAACTTTATTATAGTAAAGTGATGTATGGCATCACTGCATTTAAATTAAGGAATAACTATCCTAATCATTTACTCTGTGTTTTTTCATAGTTTAATCTCTATACAGCCCATGCAGCACGGATGACAAACTGATGCAGAGATTATGGGCATGAGATTCAAATAGTGGTGCCTTCCTTGTGATCTGACCTCCCCGTACAACAAAAATGCAAAATTAAATTTGCCTGTTGTAATTTACCGTAAAAAAGCATCATAAGATATGAATTGCAAAAAAAAAACACAGCCCTAAACACACCTGTTCCTCACACACACATACAAACATCATAATCGACGCACATGGATATATTTGTAACAGACACCAGTGAACAGCAGTCAGAGAGTTTGGAGACGCAGGAGAAAGACGATCAGAAAGAAACTCTGTGGAGGTGGGTGTTCTTTAAGATTAACAAATTAGTTTGGTTAAAGTTAAAAGTTGTGTTATCTAACATTTAGAATTAGTTATTAATTCATATTTAGGGAGACTGTTGTTATCTTATAAACTGATTATTTGTGGAAACTTCATTTAAAGTTATTTTATTTATTTTATTTTATTACGTTATTTAAGTTTAAATAAAGTCACTGATACTGTTGATAACTTGTGTTTGTAAAAGGCATTATACACGTAGGTTTTCATGTTCTAACACATTAAAATATTTAAATATGTTTATGGTGTCATTACTTGGGAAGTCATGAAGTGAAGATAAAAACGTCATTCTTTTAGAACTTCCCAAAATGTCTGCGATTACTTTTTAAGATCTATCATGAAATAATTCTTGTCAGATCAACCTCTGATTCTGAATAGTGCAGAGAACCTTTGCCATAAAAAACAGCAAATATATCTGCTTCCATTGAAGATAACTGTAGGTGTAGAAAGACTGAGTGGATTAGACCCTTGTCTTTGATTCCCACTGCAACACATCCACCAAATAAGAGTAATTTACCATCCATGTTAGAACAGAGCCTCCGCCACTTTTATCGAGGTGTGGATGGGTCTCACTATTTTTTTCTGCTTTTTTGCCCTTGGCCAATCACATCCCTGCTGGAATGATGCTAACTGGCATGTCAAGTGTTGCTCAACTTCTTCACTTGGACAGAGAGGCTACAGTTATGGGCAGACTGGGCTGTTGCTGACTCGTCTATTGTCAGTCTGCTAAAAGGGGCAGGGACAACAAGTTAATATGAATCTCTTGCTAAACATTTCCCTGCACTGATTAAATGTTGATGAAATGTAGGCTAACAATAGGCTGTAGTTAGCAAGCTTATTTCACTGTGGACATTAAGCCAACAGGTTAACACCACTCACAGACTAAAGGCTGCCCACCTTTCAAGGTAAAAAACTGGGTTAGACATCCTTTCCAATGTCTTTCCTCTTTCCTCTTTCATTTTTTGAAAACCAGATTTTGGTTCACTAGGCAGCATTGTGACCACTGTATTTCTGCCACATCTACTGACTGCAACTAAACACCATCACTGTTGAGTGCGCTGAGGCAGGACCAGACCATTTCATCCTGATACAGGGGGGTGGTCAGTCAATATGGAGGTTTCCTTTTTGGTCAATGGGGATTTTTAACTTCCACTGCCAAAAATAAGTAAAAACAAAGAGATCATTCAAGAGATTATTACTCAATGATGATGGTTTATATAAAGTATAATATAATAAAATTTGATATTAGTTTATAATAATTTTTTGGGGCCCCTGTCAGTCAGTGGCCCTTGGAATTGTCCTAACTTTTCCCCCCGATACAGCGGCCATGACTACATCTAGACAGAAGAGTCAGGATCGACCTGAAAAACACTATGTATATAGATTAGATGGTTACATGTGTAACTGGTTCTCTCAGTCCCTCTTGGACGTGGATACTCTTTAAGATACAGGGCCAAGTGGCAACACATGGTTATATTATGGCCACTTCGTTACTGTCCATGCCTGGTTACCCTGAATGTAAAGCTAAACAAATAAGGGGAGTTTAATGAAATTCCCCTTTAGATTTGAATCTACTCTTGATGACAACAAAGCACCTTTTATTAGAGCGATTGTTTTGTCAATGTTTCCATTTGATTTTAACATTCTGTCTCTCTTCCCCTCTCTTCACCTCCTTCTTTGGTTTTCTGTGGCTCTCCTTCTCTTCAGGCCTCCATGTATATAAATATGTCAGTCAACTCCTCTTCCCTTGATGACTCCTCCCTTCTTCCTCATAACCTCTCCTCCTCCAACTCCTCCTTCCCTCCTCTCATCAACATGTGTTTCAGGTCCAAAATGAGCGTCTACATCTTCTCCACTTTCTCCATTGTCCACCTCCTCCTCTTCCCTCTCCTCATCTTCGTCCTCTACCTGGGATACCAACAGTGGAGGAAACAGCGCGCCGTTTCCACAGCTGCAACAAGTCACTCTGACCTCCTCACCTATCACTCCATCGCCATGCTGTTTAATGAATTCTTGGGGTTCTTCTTGTTCTTTTGTGGCGGCTACATCAATCTCCAAGAGATGATGGTAGTAGGGCACTCCATCTGGTCTGGCACCTCCTTCGGACAGTATCTGTTTCACCTCCTGACCTGTGTGGAGCGCTACCTGGCTGTTGTTCACCCCATCACCTACCTGGGACTGAGACAGGCGGGCGGGGTCAGG